>JAPMNP010661884.1:0-21194 GCA_029874935.1 Atherina boyeri | reverse complement strand
GCAGCACCAAGGGAGGGTTCTTGTTTGTGTTTCCCTGGCAACTGAAACTAAAATAAATAAGTTGTAATTACGCAGGAATGGTTTCTTTTTTTGATATCGTATCGTAACATATCGTATCGTGACCCTGGCATATCGAGTTGCATCGTATCGTCAGTTTTAGTGCATCGCCCCATCCCTAGTATACATCTCAGAATAGCCATTCATCATTTATGCCTGGGCATTCCAGTGCTGGGTCGTGACGGATGGGGCTGGAGTCTATCCCAGCTGTTATTAGATGAGAAGTAGGATACATCCTGGACAGGTCGCCAGCCATCTGACTTTGGTGGTGGAGAACGAATGGTAGCACCATGATAAATATCTACGGACGTAACACTGAGATAAATCATTGTGGATATTTCACCAATCAAGTGTCATCCACAGTTGTCAGTGATAGCCAGTTGTGACAGAAACAGATGGAAACATACTTACAGGAGACAATGACAAGTAAACAGATACAGGAAGTCAATAACAAAGAGAGGCTCCCATACTAAATTAGCCACAGTCACACCTTGGCACACACTCACAGCCAGCTTCCCGAAACTAACAAGTACAAACATGACCTAGGCTTGTCCCCGAGAAAAATCACACTGGTGAGCTGGCATACAGCTAAACAGCTCTGTGCCAAACATGCACTCCCACACACAGCGTACCTGCGACACACTGACATGCACATGCAAATAGTGGGAGCTGGGAAATGGAGAACACTGGATGTGGATTAGCAATCACTGACAACAGACAAGAGCTGAGATTTTAGGACTGCCATCTGGCCTTTATTGCCACATATGCACACTTTATACCCATGCCAGCATTAATAGTATTCACACACATCCCAAGACAGTAATTGTTAGCTCACTGGGTTTAATGTGTGGCAACATTTTTTTTGTTGATTTCCTTTTCAATCCTCAAACACAATCTCTAATCTCTAAATGCTTCAATGAAGCTCTTCCCATATGAACGTGCCCATATGCAAATTCCAAAGCTGCTTCACTTTGATCCATTTATGCACAATACAAAATTAAATCCAACTTAACTTTGGTGCCTCAGAATATCTCCAAGCACCTGACAATGCAGATGTAAGGTTTTATTTACAGACATCTGCGACACAACAAATTCCTCTTGTTCACTTGAGAGGTTTTATAGTTTGACAAAGTATTGTGTTAACAATGAATGTAAAATTCTTGTGGCAGGGAGATATGGTAATGGCAGAGGGAATGCCTGAATAATGCCATAATACCAAATGCTAAAAAAACAACAAAAAAACTTTATTATTGTTGGGCTGATCCCAACTGCCAGGATTATTATGAGACACTGGAAAGAAGCAAAGGCTCCAAACTGCAAAGACTTGGAGAATGCATTAGAGACTGCAACTCATGAGTGAATTCTTGGTTGTTTACAATGCAAAATATAATATGGAACAATACCTTGGGTTCTTTTCTGAACTCACAGAAACAGTGATGGAGACCAAATTTCTCACTCATGTATGGCTGGCCCGTTTTTGTTTATTCATTTTGTATTCCACGTTTGTTCTGTGAGCCACATTTTGAGATGTCTGTGCTACATCCCTGGGAGAATAAGGGATCTTGCTTATGAGCTGTGATACTAACTATTTGTTGTTTTTTCTGGTTGTTGTTTTTGTTTAAGCTCATTTCCAACTAAAATAAGGAACATATCATGTTGCAACATAATTCATTTAAGAGATCATCATCAGTGTCTCTGGGCTCTCCCTTAGAAATAGAGTAAGAGGCTCAGCCATCCAGGAGGCGCTCAGAGTAGAGCCACTGTTCCAGATGAGAAAACATGGGTGTCTGGTTAAGGTGCCTCCCTGGTGAGGTGTTCCGGGCCCGTTCTGCCAGGATGAGGCCTTGGGGAAGACCCAGAACAAGCTGAAAGGACGATGTCTCGTCTGACCTGGGAACACCTAAGGACCCCTCCTTGATGAGCTGGAAGAAGTGGGCAGGAAGAAGGAAATCTGGGCTTCCCTGCTTAAGCTGCTGCCTCTGTAACCCAAACTCGAGGAAGAGGTAGGAGATAAATAAAGGAACGGTAACTAATTAATTTGGTAAAAATTAAACATTTATAAAATACTTTTATTTTCATTCTTACCACTCTTCACTTATAAATATTATTTATATTTATCATTAACGCCACCATGAGACATAAATCACGCTTTTTAAACGCACACATTTAACAAAAATCAGCTTGATTACTCTTAAAGGTCAAGTCGCACTTCTCTCTGTGCTACAATGCAGTGACGGTTTGCAGTGTCCCCTATCCACAGGCAAGACAAAGACTGACAGTATATTACAGTCACACACAGATATCCATAAATCTCCTTACATAAGAGTTCTACATGGATAAGTGTTTATTTGTGTGCCACTTCAAACTGTGAATGTCACTTCTTTTCTTGTGGCTGTGCATCAACATTTCTTTTGACAATAAATATTATTTTTGCAGTGTGTTTTGCAGACACACACACACACACACACACACACGCACACCTGTTGTAAAACATGTAAATACCCACTCACAAATTGCAAAGCAATGTCTCAAACATTGATACAAAATAAAAATGGCACAGGCTGAGGTGCTCAAACTGGAAGGTGGCAAAGGTCACTTAAGCATGTTTGGGAAAGGTTGAGCAGCAAACAACAAAAGAAGTTCAAAATGAAATTCCACTCTTTCAAGTCCTAGAAACCCCAGTGAGAGAGAAAGAAAGAGAGAAAAAAATGCAGCTTGTTCTTTCAGTCTACAGAACAACACTTCGGCTTGTTACCCCAGTTGCTGCAGATGCACGCAATGGCTGAGTGATAGCTTGAAAGGACAATGTAATTGGGTTTGGAAAGAGTCCTCCCCAAAGGAATGGCTCCATGTTTGTGTGTGTGATATTTGTGACACAGAAAGAGTTGCTTGTTGAAGAACGTACTAAATTACAAAAGGGAGAAACAGCACATTGTGTGGCGCATGGAAATCAACAGCGTGGTCGATAGCCAATGAGCAGATGGTTATGATGTAGTAAGAGATTACAACTAAGATGGGAATTTATCAACATTAAGGAGATGACAAACTTGTATCTGGGATTTTGAGTCTTTGTGTTACGTGTTATTAAAGCTTGTAAAAAGTCAAGGCATCAAAAATGTTATTTGAGAAAGGTTAAGTAAACAAGTCTTCTCATAGAGCCAGACTTTTTCTACAACTGGCTTTGGAGAGGGTCTGGCTGCACTGAGCGCATCCCTGTAACAAATGTTGTAAATAGATATATATCTTTTTTATAGAATTTTACAACCACTCTGTCAAAGTCCTTAATTTTGAGTCCTAAACTGGTAAAGAAAAAAAAACTCGTAAATTCCAGAAAATATTTTGCTTTTGACACCATTTAGTGTCGTGTCAAATGATTGCAGTAGTTGTGGGTATTTATTGGCATCAGCTTGGCACATTTATGGGAACAAAAACCTCCCCTAATTTTTTTACTGGGTGCTGCAAGAGAGGGTGTATCTCACATTTTCTTTACAGAAACAAAAGTTTACCAACTGCACTCTCTCGCAGGGAGGCTCTGTACAAAAAGAGACAATACTGAATTCACCTCACTCTCAGTCCCACTCTGTTTAACAGACTTCTGCTTTGTGATCACTAGTCTAATTATCTGAGAAAGTCATGCTTATCAGAAACAGAGGTCCAACACAACCTGCAGGATACCGTATAATGCTATTGCTTTGCAGCTACAATCTCCTTGGGAGGTTTTGGTACAGTATACTGGAAGTTGTAACCCTCAGAGCATGGAATGGAAACATGTTACTTTGGGAATGGGAAATGGTTTTATCGGCCTCTTTGGGTGGGTGGGTGTTCCTGCATTTTGATTAAAAAAACCCAACAACTTTCATTTGTTGGGTTAAAACAGCATATTTCTTTTTCACTTTTTAAATTGTGTATGGAAGGTTTAGCATTTGTCTCGCTTTTCCATCCAACAGAAATACCCAGTGTCTGCTTCTTTTTCCTTCCCCAGTTTTTCACTCACCTCACCTGCTTCTAGTTTCTAATCAGCCTACCTACACCCCCTTACTTGATTATGCTCAGCTGTGTGTAATCCCTCTGTGTTTTGTCACTCATTCTCATATCTATTGCATAGCAACCAAGATCTGCTTTATTCAGTTTGTGTCTGAAGTCCTCTCCATTAACTTCCCTTATGTTCAGATGAAGGAATAAGTCCTTCAAACAATCAGTCCTTCAGTAAGATTTTATGATGTGACATCCTAGGAAAATGACAGTTAAGGAACCTGACCTCAAGAAGCACTTGGTGTTTAAATTGTCTTTTGTGCACTCATACAGCAAAAGTAATGTAAAGAAGTTGTATACTGCATGATTTTCCATGGGCCATTATGTATTGCAGCCTGGAGCCAGCTGTATGGAGCTTACACAGCATGCTAATTAGGGCTGCAACAACTTCTTCATGAAATCAATTAAATTGACTATGTAATTTAATCGATTTGCATGGCATATGTCGATACATCATTTACATGCACCCCAACTGCAGCTACAGGAAAAGACAGCTTAATCAAAACATCTTGGATAGCGCCAAAAATCAGGATTTTTTTTTTAATGAAGACCTGATAAAATGATAAAATTCTTTTGCAAAACAGTCAAGCCCCAAACCGAAATGTCCTGTTTTCTACCACATTTCTAAGTTGCAAGTAGTTTGTTTAAGGGCTTGGTGATTTTAAATTGCATTTACAGTTATGGCCTTTTAATGACAATGGAAACAATATAAGCATAAAATGATATTTTCTCCCACAACAATAGACTACTCCCACATTTTCATAAATCATATGTTCATATTTAGCAGTGGCACGCCTTTAGTTCCTAAAGCCCAAGCTCATTCTGCCTGGTTGTCTGGATGTTAAGTTCAGCTTGAGTCAACATGATGGACAGAGGGAGTTTGTTAACAAGCTGTTAAGAGGAAATAAAAGTTATAGCAACTTTGGGAAAACGTTCATATAAATGAAGCTGTATTGCCCCAGATTGTGGATGATTAGTAGTCTAAAGTGTAAAAGTAGCCCTAAGCATTCATTTATTTACGTATTTATTTTTATCTCTCTGTTTTAATTCATTTCTATTTATTCCAGGGGATTGCATTTTATATACTTATATGGAATAATATTTGCATAAAAAGTTGAAAGATTAGAGAGAAAAGTTTTAATCAACTAAACAGAAAACACTCATTAGTTGCAGCTTTAATACAAAAGCTCATTTATGGTAGCAAACGCCACAGACTGCTGTTGTAATTTCTTTTTTTTTAACTCTGAATATAACTGACGAGTAAGAAATGCTCCTCGGAGATCTCACATGTGCAGTTTAGCAGGTTTTATACAACAGATGCAGGATTTGAAATAGCATTAAAGGTGGTACAGAGGATTTTTCAGTTTTGATAAAATTTTAATCTTTGCTTAAACCTACTGGAGAGATATGCAGCAGCCCCGTACTTATGAAAAACAAAACAAGAAATAAAAATAAATAGTGAGTTTTGACGTGGTGGGGCCCAAAAAACAATAGCCAATAGAGAACGACCAGTAGCCATTCAATTTATCAACCAATCAACCTTGGTAATTATTCTGTAATAGGGGGAGGCTTTTCATTGGAGGATAGGCGGGGGAGGAGGCGACTGTCTCAAACCTGAAAAATCCTCTGTACTACCTTTAATACCGGTAAATTACATAGAGAAGTAATATATTTTTCAAAAAATGTTCATGCTACAACAATGAAACAATGTTGTTTGACATTTTTACCTGATTTAATTATTAGCATATTGAAGATTGTTACACAGTCAGCTATCGCGTATATTTTTACACATTCAAACATAAAGAAAAAGATTCAGAAAAAAGATAAATAAATTACAGGTGCATACAGATGTGCCCACGTTTTATGTCAGAGTTGTGAAGTAAGGGTTTAATCATAACATATTCCCAACCAAACATGGCAAACTTGTTTTGTCGGTCACTTCAGATTTGGCATGTACCTATCCTACCAAAGTTCACGTCTAATGCAACTGAATATCTGGTGGATAATTATGAAACACTGCTTCGTTCAAGTAGTGTCTGAAATGCATCGTGCATATGCCCGACAGTGAGTCCCCTTTGCTGTAAATACTTTTGAAAACAGCCCATATGTCTGCTGTGAAAAGTCGATGGCATCCGATATAAGCCGCCAGTTGAGAAACTTTAGTAGCTGACATCTGACTCAGACGAGCAGATAGAGAAACTGGCAAGTGCGTGCTTGTAGCCGATACACAAGGAGCCTCATGTTTCAAAACATGTCGATTAAACACTACAGAGCAATGTCCCAACATTTTCTGTGAAACCGTCCTTTATATTCATTCACAGTCACATTCAGGCACATCAGGGAACTTCTCGGTACAAATGCACTTCTCTGTTACTCAACACCAAGCAGCTCCTCTGGAGCAGCTTAGGGAATGTAACTTTGGTAAGGATTTTCAGAAGGTGAGAACAGGATTTCACTTGTTTCTCACCTGAATTTCTCCTAAAGGTCAGAGTCAGGGAATTTGTACTGTCAGATACCATCAGTGAAATCCAACTTGCGATGAATGCGCTCTCTTTAAAATCGGGGGGAAATGAATGGGTTAACATTTCAAATTCCTTAACCACTTGTTGGTTTAACCTGTTGAGGCCACATGTTTTTTTATTGGCATAGTTATACAAAGTAAGAACATTGCATCAGTTTCAAATAGAAATCAAGCAGTGAAGCTGCAACAAGAAGCTCAATGAATCCAGTTATCTCTTGCTCATTAGATAAAGGGTTACCAGCAGCCCACACTGGTGTAATGGCAAAATGCTACAGTTATCATCTCGTTATACAAAATGCATGGTTGTCGCCTTTTAAAGCTATTTTGATAAAGCTGTGGGGTGTTGCAGTGGCCAGAGGTGCAGGGGGGGAAGAGAAAACCATGCAGGAGTGTAAAAAAAAAAAAAAAACTGAGAAAAATGGAGAGTGTGAGAAGCCTCCAGATATAGAGAGAAGTGGTTGTGTTTGCACGAGATAAGGCCAAGGAGCTAAATCACATAGTGAGCGAGGTGGTATGCTATTAAGCAGGACAAATATGCCTATTCAAACAGCAACTTTCACAACCCAAATGAAAATACATCAGGGCAAGAGACGGAAGAAGGGAGGAAGAGATGGGGAGGGAGTAACAAGCAGGACGAGAAGACAGGGAAGGGTAAAGGGGGCAATAGATGGGAAGAAGCCAGAGATGGATGATGCCCAACAAAGGGAGAGCAAAGAGATAAAAACAGGGAAGGCACCATTTCATTTGTCTAATTATATTTATCTATCTCTTGCTCACAAACAAACAAAAGAGACAAATGGTGCTGACTGAATAAACTAAAGCTGAATGGGTACCAAAAAAAAAAAAAAACACTTAGACACAAAACTGTTAACACACATTTTAACCAAAGGCATGCAGCAACAACAAGAAACAAATCCAAGGGAAAGAAAAACAGAGTGAGAGCAAAAAAAATATGGGAAGTGAGAAAAGTGTTGAAGAAATGAGAAGAGCTAAGTGTGAAGAAGATAGTAGGGCTAAGGGCACAAGCCAGATTGACACTGAAAAATTTATGCGCAATTGCAAAGAGGGATGCGAGCGAGACTAAGATGGAGAGGGAATGTATGAGTGACACAAGGACGCAGGCAGAGAATATTGGCCCCAACACTGACAGATTTAAGGTTATGGTCTGTGTGCTCTCTCTCTCAACCACACACCTTCAAGTTCTCCCACATGTTTTCCTCTCATTTCCTCTTTCAAGTTTGACTGCCGTCTTGTTTTTCTCCTTTTCTATTCCCATTTCTCACATCCCCTCCCGACTTCTCTATTCCTCCCTTTCTCTGTGCAAGCATGTGGTGATTTGGCTATTAGTCTTCTGTATGTCTCACACAAACACTCATGCACATGGAGACACACACACCCTCCAATGACTCTTCATCTTCGTAGATCTGATTGTGTCAATTTGTCTCAGTGTCACGCCACTTTCCAATTTGCCATCTGCTTGACAGGATCTTATTGATTGGCCCACACACTTGTCATTCTTCCAGTCTCTCACCCTCCTGTCCAATCTCCACATCTCCATTTGAGAATAGTTTTCACATACACCTTCTCCTTACACCTTCATATACCCCTGCTTCCATTCTTTCATTATCACACCTCCTTTAACACGTATATATCTCCATCTCTCCACCCCTTTCAACTCCATTCCCACATCCCACTTCACTTTTTTTCCTCTCATTTCACTCCCTGGGCTTTATAGCACACACAAATCAGAGCTACGGGCTTTTATGCTGTGATCAGTAACCCAAATGGAAACGCAGGCATAATAGTGATTACCTGTCATAGACCGCCTTTGCTTATAACGGCACAAGAGCATCTATTGCCGACTTGAAATGGTGGACTAACGGTCTTAACTGCCTCTGTAATTCTGCAAAGGATCCCAGTAGTCACAAACTGTGTTGTTCTCTTGTGTAGCTTTAAATGCCCACAGAAAACTTTGGAGTCATAGAGAAGTTTAACTTCAAAGGATGAGCATGTAGAATAAAATTCAACCTAAGGGAAAAGAAAAGGGGTTATTGAACTTCCTTTTTTTTTCCTGCTTATCGCTACAATCCTCATTGCATTTACCAAACTTCTCTTCCAGTCAGAGTGATGCCGTTTTGCAGATATTTTTTAAGGTGCGTTTCTACATAACTATGTGTTTGATTCAAGGTCTCCTGGGAAAACAATGAATTTGGCACTCCCATCAAATATCCCGCTGACAGACAATCTTGTCTGTGTGAAGCGGCAATCCATCAATGTAAATTCAGTCTATTCATTCAAAGGACAAGCTTCGCTTTTCAATTGTTTTTTCGGGAAATGACTGATAAGTGGCGGCGAGTTTCCAGATTAGTTCTATTTGAAAAAATGCACTCAAAAAAATCTTTGAAATTTATGTTCTGCTAGTCGGTCCTGCGGATAGACTTTGGAAATCACATACTGTCACATACATATCCTTTTAACAAAAAGTTAAAAAAGGAGAATGTGATGCTACAGTGGTTAGAGACTGCATCCAGAGTTTTAGTCCCTTTCGCATCTAAGGTGTGGAACAAGTGCCATCTGTATTATTGATGAATTCCTTTCTTGCAAAGATCCATTCAATCATGAATAATGTATGAAAAAATATTCTTTGTATTCTTTACATAAAAAAGAAATGTAACAGAAACAAGCAATAAGGGTTTTCCTTCCTTTCCCTTTCCCCCGTTATTCCTATAATACAACTAACCACAGTAGTTTATCTTTTTGGTTGAGTTTTGTTCTCATTTACTTTCTTTGACCCATTTCAGCAAGGCTTTTGTCATTTGGCTTTTTTGGGCCATTACTTTTGAAAGGTGTTGTTTTTATAAGCCTATTACCTTTTATTATTTTCTTTCACATAATGTTACCTTCACAATCCTTTTGTCATTTTCTATCCCGTGCTTAGTCATATTTATTTGCTGAAATAAATCATACCTTGCTGAGGCCATTTCCACGAATACTGGGTTTTACAAGCCCAAAAGTGTCCTACCGTGTTGCAAGCCCACATCCTGTGACTGACTGTGGCTGCCATAAGGCATACAATAACAAGTGGAGATGTGCAGGAGGTGACATGTCATGATGATCAATCAGAGCTTGGTAAGATGTGCAGAGTATAACTGGTAGGCCCACATAATACTGTCAAGACAGTCATGTCAGATGAAGCTCTGTCTGCAGTCGGAGCCCTAAATACTGAAGAATCCTCGGACCGACTTCCTCTACGTGGACAAATAAGTGTGCCAGTAGAGCAACAGAACATCATTCAATAACTCACCCATATATGCAGCAGTTCTTCCCATAGGTTCCAGAAAAAACTATGATGCATAGTTTCGATTGGATGTTTAGAAACGATGATCACAAATGTTAAAGTAATATTAGCACAATTTTCTTTTTTTTTATTTTCTTTGTTGATTCATAGTTTTAATGTGTTTTTGACTTATATCCATTTTCTTTTAAATTCATCTGATTTAATGGTCTTGCTTTTATGTGTTTCCTTGATGTAAAGCACTTGCTATACAGTACTACTAGTCTTTGAATTTTTTAAAGTGCTATACAAATAAAATGTGCTCTTATTATTATTATCATTATAATCATTATCATCTTTTGTGCATAAAAATCAGTGGAGCCCACTTGCTGTCTACAGTCTAGTTGGTTTTACGCAGGATTAATTATTAAGAACTATACCCATTGATGTAGTATGCACTTAACCAAAGGAAAAGAAAAACTGACAAACTGTACTTTTTGCCTCCAATTATTACAAAATTTGCCTTTTTTTTTCTTTTTTACCAGACTAGACCAAAATAATTTATACAGAGTATGTATAAAAGTTGCCAGTGTTTTTTTTTCCCCATCTGCAGAATTTGCATCTCTCAACTGTTGTATTACACTGTTTTATTAAATATGTAACATCCTCTGCTTCTAAATCTTCTAACTGTTCAGGGGTTATGTTGTACTCTTAAAGGTGGAATACTGAGTGAGTAACTTTTTCCTGATCAGTATGGGGGAAAAAATCTAAATGTACATCTGCTGGGCCTTTGGGGGGCTATTGATCAATTTGAATGTCTCATTTGCTTTTTTTTGCAAGTGAGATGTTTGGCTTTTCAGAGCCGCTTGCCTCTATTTTAGAGTAAAAAGGAGATTTTTTTTTGAAAACTCTCTAGTTTATCTTGGTTATCAAGCTTTGCAATAATTTGTTAGCTACACTAGATGACTTGATTTGAGTGTAGAGTTAGTTATACATCTTTTTGGAAAATCAGAGTGTTGTCCAAGAAAAATAAAGAACTTGAAACAATCATAGAGGTGTTTAGGTCAGTAAAGGGGGGATTTATATGGAGAAGAGCAACCGTGGGAGAGATGGATGAGAATAAAAGATTAACTTTATAATAAATCACACTTGTTCCCCACCATTAATCAGCTCTTCTTCTCTCCTCAAGTGCCTCATTTCACAGGCTTCGTTGTGCATGAGCTATTTTGCCTTTTTGGTTCTCACAGATCAAACCTTTTTTAGAATATTTCCTGGCCTGCTATATTTCATCACATCTCATAAATGTGAGAGGAAAAACTAAGAATCATCGGACATGTAATGAATTGTTTTTCCCTCTGCTGCCACATCAGATCAGCTGAAGTAACAGGAACTTCAAATCAAATTCATCCCACAGAATATGGATATAAACATGGGGCAATAATTAAAGCCATTTAGCTCCAGTACAGCTCACTGCAGTGACTACACCTGAAATAGCTGACTTTGAACCCATCTTTTTGCCAGTGGTTGCTATTTATATATCACATTTGCATGAGTGTCCAGTAGCAGCTTCATTCTATGCATAACGAATAGGCTACCTTATTATCACCTTTAATAGCAGCTATCCTGCAGAAGAAAGGAAGCCTCCACAGGCAATCTTAAGTGTGAAGAAAGCTTAAGTTAAACCAAGAAATAACTCCCTTCTCCAATCTACCAAAGCACCAGATATACTTAAAGTTTTTTTCTCTTACATATCAATATTAAAATTTAAAAATCTATAATGCCACCTCTGCTCTGAGAATCTGGAAGGCTGCTGTTGTCAAATCAGCTGCTCCTTGTTCCTCACAAGACAAACAGGACTTGGCTCCCATAAAATTGGCTTTGAGCTGTTTGGGGCAGATTTCATCTCCCCGTTAGTGTAGGGAATGTTGCCCAAGGCAGGGCAGGTGATCAATATTATCAAGGTGTATCTTCCAATGGAATCAATCACATCTGACGGCTTTCCAATATAAAAGGCAGAAATGAAATGTGCCCGTCCCCCTGTGAGGAAGTAGTGAGAATCACATTGGTCACTAATGTGACTGTGCCAGTTGCTATTCAGGTCACCTCTTCTGTGCCAATATATACCCGATTAATTGTACACATTAAAGACTACTTGAAATTCCTTTCCTTTTCCTCGTTGCATTTGTGCTCATTTTGACTTTGTTTTGCCTTTTCAGAGACAGAATTGTAATTTTCTATTCAGAGAACTTGATTCTAAACCAAACTATGGAAAACACTTTCATCTAATTTTCCCCTCAGGCCAAAATATATTTAATTTTTTCACACAAGAAAGCACAGGAATGATCATTTAAGATTGTAATACTTGCACCCTGGAAAAGAGCTCCTAAGGCCTCTGATTGCTGAAAGTAATCAAGCACAAGTTTTCTTCCTTACTGAGCAAATGCCACACTTGTGAGTTTCTGATGAAACAACAGGCTTTCTAATTTGGCATTTAATGTGCCAGCAGGTGGCAAATGAGCCTCAAAGCTCGGGATGGCAGCTCCACCAGCATGACCACCCACTCTGAAAGCATGGCCATCCTTGATGTACGCAGCCAGAGGGATTGCCATTGACCTGCTTTGTGTGGAGGTTGGCCAAGATTGGCTGGCTCATAATGGTAGCTTTGTTTGATGACAACGGCACTACTAAATGGGTGCGGCTCCAAATTATGCCTTAACTACCTCCTTTATCATTACCCAACCATCCTTATCACACTCACTTCACTTCCCACTGAGTTCTGCGTTGTTGAGAAAAAGAGGACAGCAAACTGAGAGACTCAAGCATGTCGGAGTTGTAAGTTTCGAAGTGTGTGCGTGTTTGAAAGCATTCAGGTGTGTATTTGTGCCGACCGGGCTTCCATTCATCACTGAGCTCAGCTCTTGGGGCACTGCTGGAGACATAGGTTGTCTCAGAGGACACTGATTGGCTCAGCGGGGGACGATGAGCTAGAGGTAGATGAGGTGGAAATGAACTAAACCTGACCTGCCTCACAGTCACTCTCACACATACACACCGCTCGCATTTCTTTTTCCACATAAAGTACACAAGCACTGCCACATAAACACACAAACAGATAAAAGCTTCTTGGGTACACTGTAATACAACATTTCATTTTCACTTAAATTAAATGCAGGGACCCATTTCATCAGGACATGTTTCACACAGCTTGACGACACCATGTGATGGTTCATCGCTCTCTTGTTTATTTTCCCTCGGGCCTTGCACGTCTGTATGTGTGATGTTCTAAACAAATTTTGTTCTTAATCTTCTGCATCCCACTGTGTGCATGCACGAGAGGTTCATATTTCTGTGTGATTCTGGTTTCATGTCTGTAAGTCAGAGAAACGTTTTATCTTCCACAGTCCCACTGTCTAGTTTTCTATTTTTATGCTTCTGTGTATGGCTGCAGATAGCAGGTGGCTTTGATTTTTACGAATGTACGAGTGTTATTGATATGAAAAACTATTTCTATCAAAATGTTTATTGTACTGTACTTCGTTGTGTGTGTTTGAGTCATTTGAAGTTTCTTAGGAGTTGCGTCTTTGGACTTTGCAAATACAATTGCAAGGACGTTAAACTAAGAGTGCTGGAATGCAATGAACGGCAGGGTCCATGGTGTTTTTCTAGACCACATTTTAAAATATTGATTTAATTCCTCTTCCACACCTGATTGTGACCAATTAATTAGATGCTGTATCACAAAAATAAAAAAATGAGTCACCTGGTGAGCGTACAGGATTGGAAAAACACCATCCAATCATTTGACCGTCCCGTCTAAATGATTGAATGGTGATATGTCAATCAAAAACAGTTGGCATTGGTCCTTCCCCCAGACGTGTCCAAACATTGCTATACATCCTGTACTCTGGTGGTGGTTTCGGGGGGGAAGTCTGAATTGAACATTTTCAAAATTTAGCTTGCTCAAGCCGTTTTTCCAGAAACCTGGACCCTACCTTTAATTCAATTTGCTCATCTTTACAAAAATCTTAATTTTCAATAGTTTTTTTTGCAAATGTTTAAATGTTTCAAGGCAAAATTTTGTATGTTTTAATCTTTTATCCTCACAGCTATGATTAAAATGTATAATACCTTTTAAGTGAATTAGGAATTTGAACCAGTTATGCTTCAATGAATGTTAAAAAATTTATACAATCAAGTGTCACACAATGAAGTACTGTAAGCCATGGAACTGTGATGGAATGTTGGGCTGTTTTTAAATGTAGGCGTTGATACTTTAAAGCATTTCTACTGAACTTTTGCATATTTTCATCCTTTAGTGCCACCTAATGAAGGCTACGTCGCAATCTGTCTTGAATCCTGTCTCTTCTCTGACTTCTTCTGACACTTGTTGTATTTCTTGCTTTGTCACTTTCTCTCTTTTCATCCTTCCACTGATAAAGTCCTGTTGGGGTTTTGTGCTGAATGAACTATGGTGTGTGCTACAGCAGCGGTGCCGTAAAGAGAAATGCCGCTGTCACATAATGCTCCAGGCTGGAACACAGAGATGTGACATGTAGTTTCTTAGCCCCAGGATGTTGTAGTGGCAATGATGGCTCCAGGAATGTGCATAATGAATGTCAATGTGCCATCAAAAGTACTCAAAAGCAGAGTTTTAAGGTCAGAAACGTATGCAGTATTGCTTTAAAAGGGTTGAATATTTCTTCCTGTTCTGGGATAGCAAGATTCATCCCAGCACAGAATATATGTGGGTACCTTGTAACAAATATTGTAGGGTGCCAACATAAGAAAAAGCACATTCTGAAATTAAACAGACATTTTTTTTTAATGTAATGCGGTTATGAACTTTGCCATTAAAGGATATTGTAGATGTCGATATAATTATTTTATTACAGATATGGAGCCACGGCCTGATATAAATGAATGGAATGTTCTTTTCTAGTTTATGCAATCTTTTTTTCTTTCTTTTTTTTACCGAGTGTCAAAGTCCGGAGGGGATTTGGGTTATGTCTCCCCTATGGTTACCCCAACAGCTGACAAATCCCCCACCCTTCAGGAAAGCCTTGCGGCCAGTCTCTCTGCAGGGATGTTCATATAAACTGTAAAAACATCAGACATATGTGAGGCTTCTGGAGGAATGCGTTAACTATCTTTCAGCATTTGCTTTGCATGCAGAGTATGTGACACAGTTTTAGCATTCACATCTTAAATCTATCAGCCTCACATGTTTTTAGTTTGTTTGATTGTAGTTATTTTGTCTGTGTGTGTGTGTTTTGCGATAGCCACTAATTTCTTAAGAAAGGCTTCTGCCATGCCCACATGACTAAAGTAAACATCTTATACAAATACCAAGGATATTTGTGTGTGGGGCCAACATTCTTAAATGATATACCAACTACAGTGCAGCTATACTAGCTTGACTTCTCTTTGTTGCTGTGTTCTAGTGTCATTCAAACCCATCCGTCCCGTTTGGGTGGAGGTGTCACTCACAACAAGTAAGCGATAATTCCCGTCAACCCCCGAATGACCCAACAGGCTGATTCAGGCTCATCTCTCTTCTGTTTGCTACGTCTGTGTAATGTCTGTTATTACAGTCACCCTGCCATCCAGAAACATCAATTATGCCAATAAGACGTTCCCTCTGCCAACATTCCACACACATTATAGAGTGTTGACACATCAGTTTTCACCCTATTGTGACTGTAGCAGGAGGTGCACTGCTCTCTGCTCAAAGAGGAAATAATGCGACAAAGTGAAGCTCATATGGATAATTTAAATGAGATCAAAGATCAATGTTGCTGGCTTCATCACATTCACAACATTATTTTCATGAAAAAGATGACACTACTACAAAAAAGGAAACCCGATAAAGAAAACCCATTGTGTGGGTGTGCACGTTTTGAGAAAATGACTGTCATCTTTTACATGAAAAAGAAAGTTGGGCTGCACGGTGGTGTGGTGGTTCGCACCGCAGCCTCACAGCAAGAAGGTTGCTGGTTCAAGTCTCGGCTGGGGAGGGGTTCAATCATTGGCCTTTCTGTGGGGAGTTTGCATGTTCTCCCCGTGTATGTGTGGGTTTTCTCCGGGCGCTCCGGCTTCCTCCCGCCGGCCAAAAACATGCATGTTAGGTTAATTGGTCGCTCTAAATTCTCCGTAGGAGTGGATGTGAGTGTGAATGTTTGTTTGTCTCTCTGTGTTGGCCCTGCGACAGACTGGCAACCTGTCCAGGGTGTACCCTACCTCCTCTCGCCTGCAATAGCTGGGATAGGCTCCAGCCCCCCGCAGCCCTAAATTGAATAAGCGGTATAGATAATGGATGGATGGAAGACAGTTTGTGTTGTAAGGGAATGCGTACAAGAAATTACGGCAAAATGAAAATGAACTAAATGTACCTTTATAAGTCAGTGGTTAAAATATGCATTTGCATTCTCTGCTTTTATTGTTGAACACTAACCTATCTTCCTAATTAGTTTCTGATTCAATTTGTGTCTGTGAGGTGGCTGAGATGAAAAAAGAAATTCCATTTGTAGTAAAAAGATTATCAGCCTGAGAGCTGACCTCTATGAGTGGGAAAGATAAAGCACCCGTGGCCTCTGTCACCATCAATCCCAATGACCACCAGCTCCACACAGCCTGTCATTCCGTTAACACTGCTGGCTACTCCAAACTGAAAGGAAGAAGAGGCGTGATAAAGAGAGTCCAGACAGAGGGAAAAAGTCAGCTGAGGTGAAAAGTTAAAAGACATGTTAAAAGTGAAAGTGAAAAAGATTTAACTAACAGATCAGTTTAAACAAGTCACCGGTAGGGGTGAAAAAGAGGAACAGTGTAACTGTAACTGTATAGAGGAAGAGTTGAAAAATGATGAGTGAAAAGAATGATGCTCATCCTGCAAGCTTAGAAAGGCAGAAGAGAGACGCCGTCAGGCACTGAAGGAGAGAGCAATTAGATTTATCTGCTCATTAACAGAAGGGATAATTGACTACAAGAGTCTGCAGCGATACACTAGGAGACAGGGGGAGCAGGAGAGAGAGAATGAGCCAGGGAGAGAAATGAGAGCAGGTGGAAGGAGAAAAGACAGGAGGCAGGCAGGGAGGGATCAGGAAGAAAAGGGAACAAGGCAGGGGGAATAAACAAGGGAAAAGTGAAAAATGGAAAGAATGGGGAGAAAGGGGAAAGAAGGATGGAAGTGGAAGAAAATCATCCCACAGAGATCACTAAAAAAAGGGGGATTAGTGAGAGGAGAGGGAGTAGGAGGGAAGGCAGGAGGAGTAAATGAGGATAAATGTACAGAATGCTGTTTGCGTGGAGTGTGTGCACGTGTGTGTGTGTCTACACTACTTGTACTTGTGTTTTTAGGCACCAAGACAAGTTCTCACACACCCTCCGTGTGTTTTGTTTCAGGCAGAACTGGTTTAACAGAACGTGCGCCAACTGAGGAAAACTGAATTCACTGGAAAATGTGCACGCAGATACACACACGCAAACATCAACAGCAAATCAGGGCTAAAGCCCAATCATTGTCCACCTGCCTTGTCCATTTTCAACAATAGTTGCAATCAAATCCTGAGATATTTCTTAGAAACGCTGCAGTTGCATGCGCACTGACTTGTGCGTCATTAGCGCCTCCCGTTTGGCGATCGGTTGCTCATACCGACACGTTTAGTCACCAAAGATTAAAGCGAGACGATGATGATGGATAACACCTTCATGTCTCAGTCCCAAAGGAGTTCAAATGTCTTTCTTAAACATTAGTACGCTGACAGATTGAAATGTCACTGCTTTCATTTTGAATAACCGGGAACAGTTTATTTCAGTATTTCAGTCATGCAACCCTGTCCTCTGAAAATACAATCAGATAGCAGCCATTCATTCTCTTTCACCGGGTGTTGCTTTGATGAAGTTGTGATCCCTGCATTGATTACATTCACTGATATATTTTGGGAGGTGTGACAAAGGCTAGGATATGAAGCTTGTTTACAAAGCGCAAGGCCTCTGACTCCAGAAAGAAATCATGTTACAGTATTTCATTTTACTGAATTTATAAACATGTTTTGGAAATGATAAGTTAAGTGCCTCTGCAATATTTCAGAGATGTTTCAGACTGAAATATCACAGTTAAATGGACTGACATTTATGGCCTCCAGCTGATTTATTCCTACAGACAAATCCTTATTTGGTGATTCACTTTTAATCACGTTGAATTTTTCTCATACTTTAAGTAAACACCTGCAGAATTAAACTGACTTTTCCCATCAGCTCAGGTAAACTTTATCGGTGCTAATTACAATAAAAACATACTAAATCAACCTTGTGAACTTAAACCTGCCACACGTCAGTGTGTTAACGTTGTAATTATTTCATTAGCATACAGATCAAAGCCTGTCACAGAACTGACATCTTCATTAGGGCTGGAAGGAGCTTTGTACACGTTTCTAATATTATTCGGTAGTTAATGGAAACATCACTCGCTTTATTTGACCAGGTGCAATGAAAAGGCTCATCTTGACAACAAAAACATGGCATTCACACCCTTGTTGCCAGGAGAGAAAAAACACGCTTATTAAAGATGTACTTAATTAAATTTGATAATTACTTTAAGACATTTTTGCTAATGCTTATTCATCTGCAGAAAGAAATTTTGACAAAGGGTTGAGTTTTCTAACCTTTTTTTATATTTATCCATTTGTTTTTCTCTGAACTGGAATGCACCCTCCAAATTCTACGGCAGCATACAGCCACCCATGTTTTACTTAAAGCTCTGAGGGATTTGGGATTTAAGAGACAAAAGCTTTGAACATTTGACTCTGTGAAGCTCCAGTCTGACTCGGAGCCAGACTCACAAGTGTTTCTTGGACGGCTAGACACGAGTCCGCGTGTGACGTAGCATTAATGCAACATTACTCGTTTGATCCAACAAAGGTGGACTGAGCCCACACACAGGAGGAGGTATATGCCAGGAAGAGAGAAAAAAACAGAGAATGAGATAGAAAAGCAACCTTTGTCACCTCCTTCATCTTTTTTTTCTGCTGATGAGTCAATGAATCTCCAGGCCTAGCAGCCATTACACTCAGTTGCATCATGAATTCCGCAAGATGAGAAAATAAAACACATGTGGGAAGGTGAGAACAGGCAAAGAAAACTCTTGACTTTTCACCACTCCTCATTGCCCCGCTCTCATGCTCCGTGCTTTACTCACCTTATCTCTTTCTTTTACTCCCTCTCATCCCTGAGGCACTGTGTCGAATTGCTCTTCAGTATGCCGTTCATATGTTCATTTCAAATATAAAAAAAATATGATGCTGCATCATTCCAAAGCATGGAAAATGTGTTGTTATGGCAGTGTTGCAGGATTTATTCCACTAATGCAATTATGTATGCTGGTAATCAAGTGTTATATATGGGTTTTAATCATAATGTTGTTGAAGTTAATTAAATGTATTTGTATTATATTCATGCTTGAGCAATACTTGTACATATAAATAAGCCTCAAAAGTTTCATGCAAGCAAATTATTTTAAATATAACAAGTTTTGTTGTGTTCTTCTTTTTCTTTTTATTAATGCTTTTAAAACTCATTTTAAAACATAAAATGTATAAATGAGCCAAATTATTTCACAACAATTCACATGGTGGTACCTGCTGTGTTACATGCTGCCACCATAGCAACAATGGCAAAATTATGTCAGTTGGCAAAGTGATCTAGAAGCTTGATGAGAGAGAGTGATGACAAAACTGAATCAATACAAAAGACTTTCAAAGAGCCTGCTTTGGTTCGTCTTTGAAAACATTGGGTCTACTTGAATATCCTTTCATTCTTATGAAGGTACTAATGGATTGAAATGATCCATCAGTATCTCTAAATGGAGGTCAAAATCTGAATTCTCTTAATTCTAAGGAAAGGAACTTCAGTGCTTTTCTATTTAATTTCTTCTAACACAGAAAACACTGGAGCACGCTTTGAAGGAGATGACATAACTCCATCCCAAAATCCCTTGTCGTCACATCTATTGAATCAGTGGTTATTTTTATCCAGTTGTACTTACTGGGATTTGTGTCATTTCCTTAGTTCAAATTCATTTCTCTTTCCAGCTTTCCCTTAACTGCATGGTGTTTTCCAATGAGGTCAAAGAAAAGAACTTACAAAAAGACAATAGCAGGATTTTTTTCTAACTTATTTTAATCCGTTTTTCCCTTAACTATTCAACCATACCCATTGTTGATTTTCCTTTCCTCTTCCTCTTCCCTTTTCATTTAGTTTAGTTTATTCAGACACACATTGAGAAATATTTCAATGACCAGAGAAGGAAAGAGTTACCCCAAGGAAGCTACTTTAAGTGTATAATTGTGTGTGGGGGGTGTCACTTCTTTGCAAATAAACTTTTAATAGACAGAATATGGACCAGATATCTTTTTAATTACAAAACCATAAAAAATAAACATATAACAGACACAGAAGAAAGCAAGCCCTCCTTTAAACATCGACTTACAGAAATGACAGATAATTGTCATTTAGAGACAATCAAATTTATTATGTAAGACAGGTTGAGCGACCTCAAAGGAATTTGGCAACCCCTGCTCTCTTATCTAACCATGCAGGATATCCGGGTATGCCCCCCTCGGGAGGGAGATGGAGGGTTTGTGCTGTCACTTATATACTTTTTATGTCTGTGTGTATTAATTTCTTTCCTTGGGATGTTTTTTTTCCCTCTTTTTTCTCATGTGCGTAGCTTTTGCTTTTGTGTGCATAAATGCAATTGTTGAGGAAAGTGTCATGTCCAATGATGTTTTTCAATAAACATGTATGAAAACAAGAAATAATCAGCATTCTGATTATATTAGATCAATATATGTAGTTGAGACATAATAGCATAATAGAACACTTGTGCAACACTATCAAAGTATGTTGATTTTGTCTTTACACTGTTTTTAGCTTTCATATTTAGACTGTGTCTATTTAAGTTTATGCAAAAAAGAACAACTGCTCCACAAGGTTGAGGCTCTAAAAATACAGGGCCACTGAAGTTTATAATAGAACTCAATTTCTGTACTCCTCCTCTAATGAAAGAATACGTCTGCAAATTTTGCCAGGGGAGAGGCTCGTCACCCTGGCAACCAAGCAGGCTCGTCTGACAAAAATACAATGAGATGCTTCGGTCAAAACAACAAACTTTCAGTAACATCACTGAATAAATGGAAGTTACGCTCATACCATGCATTTGTTTTAGACCAGGCTGATGGGAATAAATAGTGAAGCAGAGTTCTCTTTAAAAAGAGTAAAAGGTCACTGTGTGTGTGTGTGTGTGTGTGTGTGTGT
>JAPMNP010661818.1:0-10726 GCA_029874935.1 Atherina boyeri | reverse complement strand
AGTCAGAATTCTGACTTTTTTCTCAGAATTCTGAGATCAAAGTATGAATTCTTAAATTAAAGTCAGAATTCTGACTTTTTTTAGAAATGAAAAAAAAAAATCCTACCTAAAAAAATTATTTGCTTTAGGTTTCTGAAAAAAGTCAGAATTCTGAGATTAAAGTCAGAATTCTGACTTTTTTCTCGGAATTCGATTTTTTTTTTTCTTCATTGCCCCTAATCCTCTTCTGTACTTCCCAGATGTTTACAGACAGTTGTTAAAAGAAGAGGGGATGCTACGCAATGGTAAACAAACATCAACGTGGAGCTGCTGCATACAGATGTGTTGCTGCCTTCAGATTAAGAATTAGCTCTCATCTTCCATGAAATGGTCAAATTTCTCAGTTTCAACATGATTTGTCGTTTATGTTCTGGGAATAAAAAATGGCTTTTTGATATTTATGAATCCTTTTATTCTGTATTTATTTACATTTTACACAGAATGTTTGGAATTACGCATTAATGATATAAGGACGAAACTTCATTTAAGTAATTTAGGTTAAAGTTGACACATAATGAACTGCGGTTTGTGAAAACGCCTGTGTCGGAGGTCAGAAAGAAAAAGGAGTAGAAAAGGTAGGAGGAAGAGGTGGGGGAGCCGGGCAGGAAGGGGGAGTGTGAGGCAAAGAAGGACTCCAGCTGAGATTGACAGAGAAAGACAAGAAGGCATTCATATGACAGCTTTGAAATGTCAAATAGATTGCTCAGTGTGTTTGTGTGTGTGCGTCTCATTATCAGAGAAGAGGAAGTTGTTATAAGTGGCTGCCTCCTGCTTCTTCTTGGATCTGTTGCGGATTTGTCTTCAACATCCAAACAGAAAGTTGATTCCAACCTGTTGATCTGACACAGGTCGAAGGTCACTGTCAGGCTCTTTAGTGAAAACTTCCAGCTGTTTTGAATTTCCCGGCCACCCCAAAGCACACAACACTTTTGAGTTTTCAAACATGGATAAATGAAAATCATGAAAGCTGTATTGTGTGATCAGGGAAATCGTCGTCGTTCAGCATTGCTTCAACATTTTAGGTTGTAATAAAATGCAAAAAGATTCCATATTCAACACAATGATGGAAATAAAATGACAATCAAGTTTCATGACAATAATGAATGTGAATTAAAGGAGCCATATGTAAGATTCTGATTGCAATCATGTGAAGCCGTAGCCTATGTAAGAAATTGCTAAAAATATCCAAAATAGGTCAACAAAAATATACACAAGTTCTGGAACCCTCCACTTCTCCCCCATTGGGAAATTTAATCAGATATCAGCACAAAATGTAAACAATAACATCATTTAGGGGCTGCAAATCCGTTTTTGAAATTAGAATATCCTGGCTAAATTATGGTTGTCAGTGATAGAAGTATTTGAAATGAACATTTTTTAATGTCTTGTAACATATCGGCACCATTTAATGATAATTTAAAATAAAGATGATACATAATTCTTACATATGGCTCATTTAAATTACTTTTTTCTCTCTTCTTTTTTAAATCACATAAGCTACATTACATTTGTAAAAGAAAAAATGAATCAATAGACCACAAGACAACCTTTAGTATAATCTTTAAAATGCAACTATGTGAATATGTCCCTGGTTTCTCCACATGTAGCTCCTGTGAATGGATTTCCGAACTTCTTTAGCACATTTGAGAACATCCATTTCTGCTCTGCATACCTCTGATCTTGTACTTTGATCTCTGAACCCAAGATAAGAAAGTCTTGCAGTTGCTTTGCAGTCTGGTTCAAACATGCTGGATCGCTCTACCAAGCATCGTGACCCTGACCACTCCATTCAGCTCACTTCTATTGTCTCGCCATGTTTGCCCACCCTCTCCACCTCCTTTTGATGGAGCAGTGGTCTTGGGCCCTCCCAATGACTTAGCATTCAGAATACTTGTCAATGGGTCCTTTATCACACCATTGTGTCAGTGAGTGTGTTTGACTCATTCAGAAAGGCTGAGGAGAACAAACATGGAGGAAACAGTTGGTCGTGAATGGCCGGGGAAATGTCTGAGATCCTTCGCTGTGAGAGGGAGGAAAGGGGATTCAATGGAAATTAATGAAAAAGGAGATTAGATTAGTTAATCGGTCAGTTGAGAAGCATGTAAACAAACACATGAACATCTGGAGGAACTTTATTTATTCTTCCTTAATTGGATTCATCCTCCTGCTTTTTTCCTTTAAAAGAAGACTGAAGTGGTTATTTCTTCCTTTTAACCTTTAAAACTCCAAGCCATGTTTTGCTATTTTTGGTGTACCTATTTGTATTTTAATGTAAAAGTGCATGAAGAAGCTCAACCATTTCAATCCCAGTCAACATATTTAAAAAAAAATTTCAGGACAGCCTCAGTTGTCAGATTATGAGGCTAAAATGATGTTGTAATGATATATGTTGATAGAGCACCATAAAGGCCAACCACAACAAAACAGAATTTTTTATTAACAGTATTTTTTAGAAATGATCAACAGATCAACAGTGACCAAGCCTTTTCTCATCTGCATATTATTCTCTTGTCTTGGCTTTCAGGAGAAAAAATAATTGAAAACAAACACACAAGACAACAGAAACTATATACTATATTTACACTTTTTCTTCGTTTATAATTACTAATGCTACTTTTTACCTACTATCCTCACAAAATCAACACCAACTTGGCTGGTTTCTGGCGTCACCGTGCATCAGAAACATCTTCTTGGCTTTATTCCAGCTATAGAGAAGACAGATGCAGAACTTTCTGCTCACTTGTTGAACTTTGGCTGCTGCTGATTGGACATTAGTGTAAATTTATGCTTTCCGATTGGTGAAAAGTCTGACAGGAAGTAGTTTCATCACAATTTCCAGGCCAAAATGGAGGTCTCTTAACGACATAGTAGTGATAATGATCTTTTTTTGTCATGATAAAAATGCAATAAAGTTATCAAGGAATACTCTCTGTGAATTTGCCATATAGTCTTTGAAAAGCAACACTACATTTTGCGGCTGGATTGTCTGGAAAACTTCCGTAACTCACCTATTGGTCACAAATTACCCCACATACTACCATTCCTGAGAAATTATTGAAAATATAAGCGCTTATTGTGGCATTTTGAGGGTTAAGGTAATTGATCGGCAGCTGCCAACAGGAATTTTAAGCAGGACATGACAGATTATTTTACAGATTATTTCTAATGCCAGTAAACTTTGAGTTCTTGTTTCAATTTTTCAGAGTGGACATTTTCATGCTGTTAATGATTTGACAGATGAACTTCTCGAGATCGAGGCATTAGCTTCAGTCCTGCCTGTCAAGTTGTGCATGAAGGTCCAGCTGCAGAGCACAGCTTCCTCTTTAGACAAAACTCAGACAGAAAAACATGTTCGGAGCCAATCTCATCCTCCCTGGATAAGACACAAGTGACTTTCAGCCCTTTTTCTTCCTTCTCTCTCAAGCCTGACTAAGAATAGCCTGACTCTAATGTCTGCCTACTATCGCACAATGAGCTCATTTACTGTGATATGAGAACTGAATTCAGACAAGACGCTTCAAACTCGAATACTGTGTTTACTGCAAAAAAACCCAGTGACTTATTTTTTAAACTTCAGCTCATATTCTCAGATACAGATATTGGAAATCAGGATGGTTAGGTCTTTACAAGCGTATATCAATCCATATATGCCCCTGGGCATTTTGGTATCTTTGATATGATCCAAACTTTTTAGATTTTTTTAAATGCACCGTTCAGTCTGCTTCCTGTTGTTTACAACTTCAGTGATCCAGTGAGTTAATATCTCATTCTGTGTAATAACATTTTTCCTGTAAGTTTGTCGACTGCTTTGTTATTTCTGCCCATGCTGCAAAGAAAATTATACATGATTAAGCACATATGTTGCTGTATGTGATTCAGAATTCCCATCATATATATATACTATTATACCTGCAAACACACTCTAGATAGACAAGCTCTTACCTAATTCTGCTCATGTATCTCCAACTCCGAATACTCAATTGTGGTGTACCACAGGGCTCGGTCATTGGTCCCCTTCAATTCCCTATTTACTTGTTAGCAATTAGTTTAAGCCCATGATGTAAATTACCATTTTTATGTTAATGGACTTAAAAAAAAACACACATCCTCGCTGCCTTCCGAGTCTCACTGCTTGTCTTTCTGACATCAAATCCTGGATGGCCCAAAAATTTTCTTTAAGGTGCAGCATGTAACAAAATCAGAAGTCAGTGACAGAAAAATCAAATATATCATTAAAAACTGTGTTTTTTGTTAATCACTTGCCGTGGGTCTACATACATAAGTGATTTTGGGTTTCTTGAAAGACGCTTCAAATAGAATGTATTATTGTTATTATTATACAAGGCAGCTGCAATATTTGTTCCACAACTTTTATTACGGTGTCTCTGAATAGACAAACAAAGCTTAAAGTGAAAAACCCTCTGAGCTTTAAAACTGTTGTACCCGCTCTATTTTATAGGTGCTAGAGCACCGTTTGGGATAAGTAATGCCTTAAAAGCACCATAGAAGAAGACAGTACACATGTCCACCACTTTTCGTCTCTGAACCTGAGGCCACTGGATCCACTCACAAATGAAAACATGTTAATATATTTAAGAAATTTGGTCAATGTTTAAATATATAAACATGTTTATATATTTAAGAAATTTGGTCAATGATGGCCACCGTCCATTCATTACTGTGCTATTTCCATCTTTACCACTAAATGTCACTGATTCTGTAGCTTTAAGGTTATTTTTAGAACTTAAAATACAAAATGAAAATGGAAAAAAATTAGGGAAATGCAATAGATGAAATAGAAGTCCAGACTCATAAACATAAAGTTTCAAATAAACAAAAACAGAGGTCTTTCTGTCTGGTTCCCATAAATTCTTTCACTTGTATTCTTGCACTTTTTTACTTGTGTTTCTTGGCAATCTTTCTGATAATTTCACCAAAACTGCTGGAAATCTCAGAGTGATCTTGATTTTGACCTCAGTTTTAATGCTCAGGTCAAACATGAAGTATAGTTTTTTCTTGGTTCACAATCACTAAAATCCGTAAATTTTTTCCATTTTACTGTTCAGGACAGAATTATGATGAAAATCGAAGTACACAAACACATGATGCAAATATCTCAGTTGAAAAGCCTTTTAGACAAAACTTGTTTTTTATTTGATTTTCTGTTTTTAAAAAGTGCTTCTTGATGTCCAGAAAGAACTGAAGAAATGTTAAATTGTCTAGAAAAGAGGCCAAAACGAAGGGGAAAAAAGACTGGGGTGAAGAAACTGTAGGGACAAAGAGAGAAGTTTGTCTTTGTTAATGTGACAGTAAATATTGGTTTCTGTTAGGTCAACTCAGCCGGTTGTTTGAGTTTCTCCTCTTTCTTAAGTTGGTTTTAAAATAAAGGAGAGGTGGAAGATAAAGATAGGAGGGAGTGGAGGACATGTCAGAGGAAGAATGACTTCACTATTTTATGGTTTATAGACTGTATGGTGGCCTCAAAAACAAAACAGAAACCTGCTCCACAGCCTGTGTTTGATTGGTCCATTCAGTTCTGTTTTAGTAACTTGGTGAAAAGGCAACCAGGGTTACCTGTACTTTGGATACGATCACGGAAACCCAACATGGAAAAAAGTTGAGCTGAGTGGGTTTTACTCTTATTCCCGGTCGGAACTCGGTGTTAAACTTGTGTAGCTTCAGGGTAAGTTGATGACAGAAGACGGGAAGGAAAGCAAACAGGAGGGAATGTTTTCCCATAGTCAAGTCATAAAATGGTGAATGGGAGTGGAACAGAGGTATGGGGGTCTGTTTGTCTAGTACTGGGATATGTACAGGGGAGGGTCAGGGAGGGTGTGTAATGTAATGACACAGGTTGGTGGTGAACCAGTGTGCTAAGGATGACACTTTAGCAACTGATTTTAGATCCCAATAGCTTTTTTAAAGTATAATTAATCAGATTGTTAATAAGTCACTCTAATATGTCATTGGACCTCCTTAAACTTTGATTACAGCATCATTCTCTGTGGCATCATTTCGATAAGCTGCAGCAATATCACAACACTGAGAATTTCCCCATTTTGGAACAATAAAAGTGTATCTTATCTTATCTTATCTATCCGATGTTGGATTGATTTTTCACTAAGATCTTGTATTGATGATGGGAGAGTCCGACCATACGCAACGCCTTCTCCAGCACATCCTAAAGATTCTCAACAGGGTTCAGGTCTGGACTCCATGGGGGCCGATCCATTTGTGAAAATGATGTCTCCTGTTCCCTGAACCACTCTTTCACAATCTGAGCCCCATGAATCATGGTGTTACTATCTTGGAATATCACCGTCCCATCAAGGAAGATGGAATAACCTGCTCATTCAGTGTGTTCAGGTAGTCAGCTGACCTCATACTTGGACCTGACCAACTGTCGCAACCATGACTACCCACACAGGCTTGTACAGTGGGCAGTAGTCACTGATGGCTGCATCACCGGACCACATGACCTTCTGACATTGCTCCAGAGTCCAAATTTAACCCTTTTTCCCCTGATTATCCTTGCTGATCAGTGTTTTTTCTTATGGCTACATAGCGGTTTTGTCCCAGTCCCTTGAGTTCCCTTCTAATTATGCCTGCGGAAATGTTCTTACTTTCACTATTAAACATAGTCCTGAGTTCTACTGATCCTTTTGTGTGATTTAATATCACCCAACATGTTTGTGATCACCAATCACCATATGTCAAGATATTTTCCAACAACAATGCCAGTTTTTATTAAGTTGTTGCTTTCCTGTTGAATTGAAGGACAAAAAAAATATTTTCATACAATTCTACACTAATAAAACCAGGTTCATTAATATCATATGCCAAATTTGTTGCCATGGACCTTATAAATGTTGCACCCTGGGAAAAACTGTGTCCATCTCAGCAGGCATCTCATGGTGTTCAGAAGTGGTTGGGACAGAGACGGAGTGTGTTTCAGACATTCCTGAGCGCTACACTTGCCCCGCATCACAAATCTCCTACCAGGGATTTAGCGAATGAATGAGACGCCGGCAGCTGTGAGCAGCGGTCGACCATCAGTGCGTTTCCTTCGCTGCTGAAGGTCGCTGCCATCAAAGCAGATACAGGAAGGTATTTCTGCTCGCTGACAGGCAGAGAGGGAGGTGTTTACTGTGGACTGAGGGAAACAAGCTGAGAACTGCAGCAACTGGGACGGGTTCCGTTGGAGCCGACAGCTGGAGAGCCTCAGCACTCCCCGTCTTACTCTCATAGATGCATGACGTTGAGCGAGCTTCAGATGAGTATAAGCTCAACTCAAAGAGCGGCTAATTGAAGATTACTTTGACTCCTAACCCTGACTTCTGACCTCCTGTGGGGTTGTGTAGAACAACAATGAAAAAAACGGAAAAATGTCTACAAAATTGACAGATTCCGATCACGAATGTTACAAGTGAATGTATCTGAATCCTTCTCTTACTCAGGACAACCTGTACTCCTCCTCCTCTCCCTTATCTTCCTTCATCCTCCTCCCGTTCTGCGCTAATAACCCAGACTGAAGCGGCCGTCTGTTACAGTTAGGGTTTGACGGAGCTCCTCAAACAGAAGTGGATCAGGAAGACGGAGAAAGGCGAGGTCATGGCAGAGGAAGCCTCCCTTCCTACACCTTCTGTCCTCCCTTACTGACCTGTTTATCTCCCCAGTCTTCCTTCTGCTTCAGCTTCACTTGGAAACTATCCATCCAGATTTATCTAGTTTTTTTTCAGTCAACTTATTAAGCTGCAATATGTCGGCTGTCTTTTTATCTGAAGGAGGAAGGAAGTCTCTGAAATCTGTCAGCACCGTCTGATGTCTTTTTTACTTTTTCTTTAGTTTTTTCTAAATAGATCACATATTAAAATTGAAATGTGCATCTTTATATTTGTAGCTTTAGCTTCATTAAAACAAAAAAAAATTAAATATGAATTATTAAAAACTACCTAAGGCATTAAAAAAAGCTGAAATTTCACAGAAAATGACAGAAAAGAAAAGGAAAGTTACGGATAACTGGCTGTTCTTTGGGAGAAAATGATTTTCTTTTCTTTCAAGCATCCATCAGAAAACATGAAAACTCTCAAACACGAGTTTTATGAATGGAAACCTCAGAGACAAAATATATATTTTTTAAATTTGTAAACTATTACGCCTATTGAATTTTTCATGCTATTGCTACATAGGTTTAACTTTGCCTTTTTTTCCTTCTGTAATACAACATTATTATAGGAATTAATTACTTTTACATTAATATGTTATTTTTATGAGTTCAAAAAGGGACATTTCTGTTATTTCATATCAATATAATATTACTGATTTAAAAATATTATTATTGAAACATAAATGTTAATAGAAAAAAAGAGGTTAAATAATCATTCTTTTTCACACCCTCTGACTTCCCTAACTTTAGTTCCTTTCCACCCTTCCTCCACATTGCTCTGATAAGAATGTCTGAGAAGAATTCTATCAGTATTTCCATGATGGAAGCCATTCGTCTTATCTCTCCTCATCCTCTTGCTCCTCTTCATGTCTGTTTTTCTTTTTCTGCCACGTTGAGCTCAAAATATTCCTGTTTCACTTATCTCGTTCTCTGCCACCTTTTTTTTTTTAAATATTTTTTTGGTGTGAACAATGAATTCCCTAAACTATGGAACTGTTTGTCAATGTTGTTAGCCACTTTATCAGGTCCGCCTTGCTAGTACAGGGTTGGACCCCATTTTCTTTCAGAACTGCCTTTATTCTTGGTATTGTAGATTAAACAATGTGTTGGAAACATTCCTCAGAGATTTTGCTCCATATTGAGATGATAGCATCACACAGTTGCTACACATCCATGATGAAAATCTCAAAAGCTGCTCTATTGGATGTAGATCTGGTGACTGTGGAGGCCGTTGGAGGACAGTGAACTCAACGTCATGTTGAAGAAAGCAGCTGGAGATGATCTGAGCTTTGTGCCATGGTGCATTATCCTGCTGGAATAGATGGAGCTGATAAAGTGGCCGGCAACTGTTTATATATTTGGTTTAATTCATAATATAATGTATAACTTTCCTTGAAGGGATTAATCAAAGTACTTCATTCAGTTTAATTCAAATTTGTAAGATAAGTAATCTTGCTATGAAGTAGTCTGTTGGCAACTACCAAACATTTAATGTTTTTACCTTTCCTTAAAAATCTAAGTTATATAGTCTTGATCTACTTTTATAAGTTTCTTCTCAGAAGTTTAAAAAAAAAAAAGTATTTCTGGTTGGAAACCCATATTTCCATCTTCGTTACATTCCTTGAATGCAGCAGTTTGTCACATCTTGACCTCAAGCTTGACTTTTCTTGCCGTCACACGTTGGAAACGGCCTACTTGTGCTGAACCTTTGAACGCTCTTCAAACCATCGTGAGGATTGAAAGAAAAAAATCCACTCGGTAATCTTTACATTTCAGGCGTGTTTGAGAGGCGCTGAGATCTCCGGCTGTGCATGTAGAGGCCGGCTGAATGGATGTATAGGTTGGTGTCTGTACATCTGCTGCCTCTGGCCAGGGAAATACCACCTGGAAAACGCGGTGGGTGGATTATTAAGGTGGTTGTAATTGGGAATGTGTAGGCTGTAATTAGGTACAGTTCTCAGAAAGTATTGGCTGTGGTTTTTGTTTTGTTTTGTGTTTTTGTCTCCTTTTCTTCTAGATGCCTTTAGGTAATGTGTGGCTGCAGGTTTTTAGTATTATATGTCTGGGGAAAACAAGACAACTGTTGCACCTACTGGCTGCTAAAATCATGTTTTATCAGTGAGAGATTTGAGCTTTTGCTCCATTTATCTGTTTAGATTGCAGCAGTAGATAATCTGAGTAATTTATTGGAGGTTTACGGGTCAGCTTCTGGGCCAGCTTTCTCTTCATCAACTATGAATGTGGGACATCTCCACCCTTGGCTTGGAGCTAACTAAACCCCATTTCAGACCAGCCTTATCTTAGTCTTCAGGGTTATCTATATACATTTATCTCTGTCAGAACTCACTGTTAGCTGCATGCAAAGTCGTTAAATCCACTAATATTTATGGCAAGTAAGAGCACCATCTGCATCTGGATGTTTTTTTGTGTTTCATCAAGTGAGGTTCTTCATTGGGTTGTTGGAATGCACCGGTGTACTGAAGAAACTGCTCATATTCTGATACGTGAGAACAGTGAAAAAAGTCAAATCTTGGTTAAAAAGTATTAGTAGGTTAAAGTATTGGTTCAGTCTCATCTGAGAGTATTTTCACTTCAACTAACCTCGGTAGTAGGGATGTCCCGATCAACATTTTCTGCCTCCGATCCCGATCCGATCTTTTAATCTCAAATCCAATCGGATTTCGAGTCCCGATCCGATATTTTGCCTTTAGTATTGAAATTTATAAAACTGAAATATATTTTCACTTCTAATATGTTTACTGCTGCTTCTTCTACTGCTGCTTCTTCTTCTGAATTTCCATTTTGAGTAAACACCTGAGTGGCGGAGGAATTTAATAATTACTCCATCAATTTCTGGTGATGATGAACCAAATGAAAACAACTTAAAAGACATGTTTGGTTTGAACCGCTACGGAGGTTTGAAATATTGTGCAATCACTAAAAAATGTGAAAATATCGTCCCGATCCGATCTCGAGATCAGGATCGGGACATCCCTACTTGCGATGCTTACTCAATGTCTT
>JAPMNP010661801.1:3663-14969 GCA_029874935.1 Atherina boyeri | reverse complement strand
CTCCTGAGGTTAGGTTATCGCAGTAGTTTAAACCTCAATATCGATGCGATAAAGGTTAATCGTGCAGCCCTAATTTAAACCATTTAAACCACCATCGGATCTGCTGCGAATGTATCTCACGGATATGCCAGGTGTGTCCGCCGCAGCGTTCAGATGCACAGCGCAACGGTTCTGATCCACTCCCGCTCTGCAGATAGATGGCATGCTCGCAGCTTAACCAGCGCCTGTAACAGATCTGTGCGACCGACCCAAAGGCTGTAAAAGTCTGACCAGAGTAGTGGAGTTTGAAAGTGAAACCAAAAGGCTACTCGCTCCGCATAGTATTCTGGCGGAGAGTAGAGCCGTGTTACAGTGGGACTCACGCTGCGCGCAAACGTTGTGCACAGCATTGCACAGAATCATATCCTGGTCATATGACTAGCCGGCTGGACTTTATTGAGTAGTCGGCTATATGGCCGGCAGCCGGCGCTTGTGGAAAGCCCTGTATGTGATGCATACTGATGAAGGGTGGACTAAGCAATGTACAAGTTGTGACTCGTATACAACAAAGGACACTTGGGTGGGATTGTACAGCATCAGCTCCAACTTTTCCTTTTTGTTCCTTTTTAGGTTCTGAAAGATGTAAAGATTGCTATCCTGACCTGCCCATTTGAGCCCCCTAAACCCAAAACCAAGCATAAGTTGGATGTGACCTCTGTGGAGGACTACAAAGCCCTCCAGAAATATGAAAAAGAGAAGTTTGAGGAGATGATCCAACAGGTTAGTACCTGTTAACTACCAATGTCAAATTGACAATGAACTATCAACAGTTTATCAGAAAATGGCAAGTACCAAAAATGTTCATGAACTTAAAGATATTTTTTAATTATAGGTCAAAAGCAATGGTGCAAACCTGGCTATCTGTCAGTGGGGCTTTGATGATGAAGCAAACCACCTTCTTCTGCAAAATGAGCTGCCTGCTGTGCGCTGGGTCGGAGGGCCTGAGATTGAGGTGAGAGATGTTTAACAAGTAATTGAATTCTTTAATCTAAAGTTGCTCACAATTGATGACATTCATCGATCTAGTATCACAGTTCATTGCTTCAAAATGCTTAAATGCAGACAGCTTATATAGACATGTTTATACTGAAGTATCCAAAAAAAAATTTTAATGTGCTTTCTGTGCAGCTGATAGCTATAGCCACAGGAGGTCGCATCGTTCCGAGATTCTGTGAGCTGACACCAGAGAAGCTTGGCTTAGCCGGCCTGGTAAAGGAGATCTCCTTCGGCACTACCAAAGATCACATGTTGGTCATCCAGGAGTGCAAAAACACCAGAGCTGTGACCATTTTCATCCGTGGAGGCAACAAAATGGTGAGCACATGTTAAACTTCACCCTATTTTCAGTTGGTGTTTATTTTGGTATGTCAGTTTTGCTCATTTTGTCATTTCTTTCTTGATAGATCATTGAGGAGGCCAAACGTGCGCTGCATGATGCTCTGTGTGTAATTCGTAATTTGGTTAGAGATAACCGTGTTGTGTATGGAGGCGGAGCTTCAGAGATTTCATGCGCCTTGGCTGTAAACTACGCTGCCGATAAGGTGAGACATTTGAAGCATGTCATGTATCGCGTCATAGAACCGTAAAACTTTGTTTAAAATAATATGAATATTAATTATAACTAATTTATAAGATCTAATTATTTCTGCATCATCAGTGCCCATCATTGGAACAGTATGCTATGAGGGCATTTGCTGATGCTCTAGAGGTAATCCCAATGGCATTGGCTGAGAACAGCGGGTTGAACCCCATCCAGACTATGACAGAGATCAGAGCCAGACAAGTCAGAGAGAACAATGCCTTCCTAGGCATTGACTGTTTGCAAAACAACACCAATGGTAAGGAAATATCTTTACTAGTCTTTGATGTTGTAACATGGTTATATTCCCCTGCTACACTTCAGTGTTTTCTTGTTTTGCTCTTGTACAGACATGAAGCAGCAACATGTGATTGAGACCCTCATTGGTAAAAAGCAGCAGATCCAACTGGCTACTCAGGTAGTCAAAATGATCCTGAAGATAGACGACATCCGAAACCCAGGAGAAAGTGAGGACTGAACTTCCCTCTGAACAGAAGCAGCTCAGATCGGCTCTTCCGAGCTGTTTTAGGAGGGGTTTGGCACTTCCCAGAGTTCCATGTTCAAACCGCACTGCATATTGCTATTTATCATTTGATATGAAAATGTCCAAGCTGTTGTAGTCCCAAAGTCACAATAAAATGTTGGTCTGTTGACATTTCCAGACTCAAATTCAACTTTGTTTTTATAACGCATGACATGAAAATACTAAAAAAAAATAATTCCACACAAGCACGTTAAGTTAATAGGTGACTTTATGTGAGAGTGTGAACATTCACGGTTTTGTGTCCATGTAGTGGACGTCAACCTATCTAGGGCGTACCCAGCCTCTCACCCATTTTAGGAAAGGCTTCAGCCACCTGTGTCCCTGAATAAGATGGAGGGGATATAGAACATTGATGCTTGTCATAGGAGCTCTTAGAAATCTTTGTATATTAGCGAAAGAATCACAATTCCTTACAGCCACAACTTAAAACGCTACACTTCATATTTATTATGGATTTATGTGGATAAAGAAAGATGGAAAAGTGAATGTGAGGTTGTAAAAATATTTTACTTTAATACATGTTCCAGTTAATTCAAATTTAAAAGAGTAATATCTTGTTATGCTAGTTATCTAGCAACATGTAACAAGGTTACATTCAATAAAGCATCTAAGGCACTTAAAACTGATTGAAAAGCTGTGGATTCAATTATACAAGCTCACATTATATTCAGTCAAATTCTCATTGCAGCACAGTCATTGGGATTTTTTCTTAACCACATATTTTCTTTAATGTGACTTAAGAATTATTGACTAAATGAGCCTTTTTTTAACCATTTGACTGCAACCTAAGACAGTAATAGACAGCACCCTACAGTCTGCAACGAATGTCACTTTTTATAACAACTTTGTTTAACACAACATTTAAGTCACAGTGCAGTATGGGTCACAAGGTCCGGACAGATAGTTTAAGGCACTTTTTGTTCCTCCCAGCATATTATGCATTAAACTAACTTACAACTTCCAGACAATCTTACTTATATGTATTTGTTGAGCCAGTTGAGCATGTCTGTCCTGGCTTCTTGGATGTAGGGTTTGTCAGCAGGGTTAATATCCTCTCTTTTGCGGTGGACAAAGCCATGAGTCTGATTGGGAAATATTTTCACCTGGTGGTCCACAGTGCATTTCTCCTTCAGCTTAGCTTCCAAGACGCTAACCTGAAATGTGTTTTGACACAATTAAATTACACTTAAGTTGTGATCGGTGCCAAAGTACCAACTGTGAAACAAATCTATATAGTACCAGTAAACATTGATAAACCTAATACTCACCTGGTTTAGAGGGATAACCTCATCCTTCTCAGCAAAGATGAACAGTGTCGGGCTCTTAAGCTCGTATGCGTCCTCCCTTTCACGAACTATTCCTGAACAATATCACATGAAACAAAATATGACCGACTTAAAATAAATTATACTGTATATTCTGTTGTTGGAATGCCATACCATAAACAGACACTCCAGCTTTGACTTCTGGATATTGTAAGGCCAGGTGATGTGTAGCAACTCCCCCCCAGCAAAAGCCCACTGCTCCAATACGCTTTGCCCCACACTGCTCCTTCAGGAACTTGAGCACCACATCCACTTCTCTGAGAGGGAAAGGTTTGTCACTGATCTGAAAGCAGTATGTGTCATGCATGCAAGCCAAAAAAATACATACTTGTTTATGTTTGTTGGTTTTTTGTCTTCAAGCCACTCCTGAAATTTTGACCAGTCATGAGTTGGACTCCATGGTTCCTTGCCAACAAAAAAGTCTGGACAAATAGCACTACTCAGTTGAAGACAAAAACAGGAGATGGGGTAAAGAATAAGCATATGTGAAAATTACACACACAACTATTAGCCATGTCAGTTATTTAATTACAAGTTATTAACTCAGACCTCAATCAACTTCTTGCATAGGTAATTTATATTCAGTACTGGATTTTACACACATGTATCCATTGGCAGCCAGTATATCAGCCATATATCTAGTATTGGGAAGCTGCCACCCAAAGATGTCCTGAATGACGATGATGGCTTTGTCACACGCAGCGGAGGGTTTCACCACATACGCTTTGATGTGTTCTATTTGGACCTCATGGCCGAGACCTCCATATTCAATCTGATCACCAATGTCACAGGGGCATGGCTTGCCTTCATTTGCCATCTACTGACACAGAAACAGTAAGAAAATGAGTTGAAGGAATATTATAAATAAACATTTTGTGGTGTTTGCAGAAATATTACTATTAGTTCTCTGTAAACACGATAATTAAGCCATTTTATGCAACATAGTTTAAAATGGCAAATACAAAAATTACATTAAACTGTAATTAAATGGAATGTAATTACAGATTATATTGTGACATATTAAATAGTTAACACTACCTTTTGGATAAAACATTAGAAATTATTGATTTTGCCTTCAACCTGGAGAGATTTCACATTTTGACTTGAAATAGTTGGACAGCACAGACTGTGGAATGCATCAAATTAGAAAATATTTTATTTTTGTGGTGTTACATGCAACTAACAAATATGTACCGGGGCAGACATGGAATGCAGTTTCTCCTGTCATTTTAAGTTAAAAAAGAAGAAGAAAGTAGAGCTTATGTCCTGTGGCTTGTTCAGTTCAAAGCTGTTCCAATTTGATATGTTAGGTTTTTTTGTTTGTTTTTTGTTGTTTTTTTCAGTTGTGTACACCTGTTGGTTAACAATAAAGTTCGGGGGGATACAAAAGGGCTTTAGAAAATACTAAATGTAGCCTACACTCCAAAAAAGACTAAAACATTTTATTAAGATAGATTGTCAGTGCATTTTAGAGTTTCTAAAGACATTAAATTTAAATTGTAATATATTGTAAACGTAAGTCGTTACTGTATTAATTTAAAGAAAATATGTTAGTCTGAAAGAAAGTAAAGACGCAAAGGGAAAAAATAAATCCTTTTACGAAATCGCTACCTTGGTATCCCTGAGGTGAAAAGTTAAGGTCTTGTGCAATAGAATGACAAAGCAAGTTTTTGTCTTCTTCTTTTTTTAAAAGAAGAAGACGTTTTGTCTGAGACAAGAGAATTTCAGTGCTGCATGTGCTCTTCGAAATCTTTTTACCGAAATCAGAGACATACCGTAATTCTCAGGTTTTCCCGTGACACGAAGAGCTGGGAAACTTGGAAAAAGAAGTAGCTGACTGTTTCAAGAGAGTCGGTCACGTGACAAACATCAAGCGGAAGCTTTTCTGCTTAAATCTTCAAATTAAAGCATGAGCCCAAATTGTTTAGTTTGTAAATATCCTGCCTCTTGTAATAACATTACATGGATTACATTATTACATTTGTAGATTAATCAGCTTTATTACGTTTGGATAACTTTTCTCTGATTGAAGATTACAGATAGAACACATAAACTTCAGTCATCAACAACAAACTATAATGGCACAGACTACAGGACACTCCATCTGATTAGTTTTAATCAAGGAAAACATCCTGTGCACTGTGACACCCCTCTAGAATGGAAGTAGAGATGGTCCATGCTACCGTACAGGCACTCCTGAAAAGGCACCGCTGGGATTCGAACCCAGGATCTCCTGTTTACTAGACAGGCGCTTTAACCAACTAAGCCACGGCGCCGATATTTGTAATCACGTATGCACAGAAAAAAAAACGCATTTTTCAAAATCTGGGTTGATTGTTGTTATGTTGAGTGCATGATGAAATCAAAATTTATTTGACAGTTAGTTAAATTAGTTAAACCAGTCGTGTTACTTTAAAGGAAGTGTTACGTTAGCGAGCTGTAGATGTCGCTGTTAACATTTGATGCCAAAACCATCACCTAGAAAATCTTAGAAATTTGGTGTGTTGGAGTAGACATAAAATTGACTGTTTTAAAATTAGTCGAATGACGATTTAAAATAATAATAATAATGATAAAGGAGAGTGGTTAAATCAAATCGTTGCCGTAAATATCGAACATCTGTGCTGAAGGAAAGCTGTCATGACAGGAGCTGACAAGTAATGTTTGCGCATGCGTTGTAAGAGAGTTTTGTAGCTAACCATTTGTCACCAAGGTACAGCCTGTCGTTTTAGCAGCACGGAGAATGTAACGTTCCTCTAGTTTACTGTTTCATAATAAGAATACAAAGTATATTGTACATAATTTGAACAACAGCTATCATATACAGGGCGTAAAGGACACTGCTTCGCTGTAAATCTGTGGGGAAACCATTTTCTGACTGCCAATGTGTTCGAGACAGAGATACAGAAGTATCGCTAGCTTAACATAGCTAGCCAACCGATACCGCCTGTACGTGGATGGGTTGATTGTACAAGGTTCTCCTCAAAGAGAAGGTAGCAGATGCTTAGCCATTAACATGGAAACTGCCGAAGAAGGTAAGCCTCTTGTTGGTTTTGCATTAGCTTCGCAAACATCAGCATGAACCAAGCCTGCTAAAGTTGGCCTGCTAATGGTTTATTTGGTTGATTAGCATAGCCCGTCTTTGTAGAGTAAAGTTAATACAGGAGGACAGGAGACGACTGTTACATGTTATTTTAGTAATCGACTGCAACAAGATTGTAGAAATAATTGTAACAATTAAGTTGGGATCATAGAAACGACCATAAGTAGGCTAACTGGTGATGTCATCAACCTCTGGTTGTGTGCTCTAGCTTGGTCGAGTTAATTATATTTACACAAAAGCTGTTCAGTTTAATGCTCTTATACTATTTTAAAGTCCACTTCTTTTCATGTAACATCCAATGGTGGAGGGGAGTACTCTGCTCCTTGAAGTTTTTTGTTTGTTAGTTTTTTATCGTTGCAGCAGATTGATACTGTTTAGATGGAGAAAAGCCATACTTTATCTAAAAAAATATCTTCTAGTACAACACGTATTTTTACAGATCAAACCAGAGGTCTCCAGCTTATATTTCATTGTCAGACTCATACCTAACAAAATCCGAAATGAGATCGGTTCTGATTTCAAGTCTTTTGTGTTGAGTTGATAATGGCCTCAAATAACGAGGTGACTCACGAAGCTTCTCATTGTTTAATTTCAGCAATCAAAGGTTAGAGGAAAACAACTAAAATGATGTTTGCGTACTAGATCTTTTCTACTGCATTTTTCTCTACCACAGTTGGAGCCTCTTGGCTTTATTTGGTACTCTTGAAATAATCAGACAGGTACCTTAAACAAGTACCACCTCCAGCGGCTGCTACATTAACATCCTTTCTACTCACTGGTGCTTCAGTAGGGATCAGATGCTATCACATATGATGATACATTAGTCAAAGGGCCTAAATTACGGTTTTATTTAAATACTAACTGCAATTTAGTGCTAATCTGTACATATTTTATTGCTGTTTTTCAAATGGACAATACTCGTGGTGTATTACTTTTACTTTCCTTATAGTATTTTTACTGTCAAGGATGGGATCTCTTTGTTTCATCCATCAATTGGCCTCATGATTGCAAATAGATGATTTGTTCAACAATTGTCATACAGATATAACTACTTGCAACTATTCTTTTGACTTTCTCTAATGATTTATGTAGCATTACTATAGTATGAGCCTGCTAATAATGAAAAATTTAAGTTCAAGGAAATAGTGTAATCTCAGTCATCTTTTATGAAATGATTGAAAATATGATGTTTTTGTTCATTTCACTAATCTGTTATCATTCATATGAGTGAAGATTATTATGAAGAATATTCAGACAATTATGATCACAGTTATATCAACTTATTTCAATTATACATTAATGTTTATTGTGGCAGCCCTATCCACTAATGTCTTTTATTTGTTATTTGATTGATTTATTCAATTTTATTCTTCTTGATACTCAGATTTATGTATACTGTGTTTGAGCTTTGGCGGTGGATATTGTAATCAGTCACATGTTGCATGTCTGTTTTTGTTTTCTTTTGGGTGTCTGTGTGTGTGTGCATGATTAGCGGATATTTGTCGTGTGTGCCGCTCTGAGGGGACCCCAGACAAACCCCTGTACCACCCCTGTGTCTGCACTGGCAGTATCAAGTTTATCCACCAGGAATGGTAAGTGTGTCAATTGTTTTTTTTTTTCTTCTGTGGTGGATTTTATTAATGTGACTTTGCAAAGTAAGTCTCTCTTTAGACACTTATGCAAAATGTTCTGCTTTATCAATAACAATTTTACATTATTACAAATTGACCATTGACCTTGTTGTGAGAGTTGAAGCTGAAGATATGTAAACTTCTTGCATCAGTTAACCTAGATCCATAGTTTGCTGCAAATTTCCAAATATCTTCTCATTAAGTGAATCTGATGTCTGGTGTATTTGTTGTTGACTATTACTATGACAAGGTAGAGCAAAGTTTCAAACGTTTTTCCCAAAGAGATTTATTTCAATCAAATCAAATTTTATTTATATGGCACTTTTCATACTAAATAAGTAATACAAAGTGCCTCACAGAGGCTAAAAACAAAAAAGAAAAGACCCACCCCTCCCACACATATTCACACCCTAAAAACAAGCACACATTCACACCAACACACACTCACAGCAACACACAGGAACATCAGTACTCGAACATGCTCACCCCAGTCATACTAGCTGACACTAGAGAGACCTGGCTGGGCACCGACACATCGGTGAGAGAAGGCCACATGTGGGGGGCACCAAGGGTTGGGGCCCACCAGTCACCCAGGCCAGAGCCCTCCACAATATAGCACCCCCGCCGGCCAGCCAGACATCGCACCCAGTGTGGTTGTTCCCAACAAGGAGACAGTGGAGCTAACGCTGGGTAAAAATCGTAAAACAAAACTTTGGTAAAATACGGTAAGAAGTAAACTAATCACTAAAATAAATAAGTAACAAATACATAGTTAATAATAAAAAATATAAGTAAATAAAGAAGAGAATAATTAAAAACTTACTAAAAGATCATGGGTTAAAAGCTAGACTAATAAGGTGAGTCTTGAGCCGCTTTTTAAAAACATCAACATTCGCTGCGGCCCTGAGGTCCTGCAGCAGGCTGTTCCACAGGCGGGGACCATAATAACTAAAAGCTGCTTCCCGGTGTGTTCTGGATCTAATTTGTGGAATGTTTAAAAGGGCCAGTGCCGGAGGACCTCAGGGTCCGTGAGGGTTGATTTAATAAAAGTAGGTCAGATAAATAAAAGAAGGCCCAAGATTGTTAAGACATTTCAACATGCTTAAACTAAGAGGATACTTGGTTTCTTTAAAGAAGAAACTTGTTATTCAAGTTATTTTTAATCTGTTTATAAAAAAAATTAATCTAGGTTTGAGTTCACCACAGTGTGTTTTTTTTATAAATAGATTACCAGTTTAAGTTAATAAGATTATTACAGTTTAGTGCAAATAGTATCACTTGTGAAAATCCAACGTAATGTTGAAGCTGGAATTCCAGGTCTGTAGGGGAGTAAGTGGGGTTGTAAACCCAAGGTGATTGCTAAGAATCAGATAACTTGGAGTAAAAGGTTGTATATTGTGATAATTTCTACAGTGGTGGCTGGATAGCTAACGTAACAGAAGAAGAATGAAAAAGCTCGAGTAGAGGCGTATGCTCTATCACATATCACATAGTATTCCTGATTGCTGGCCTTGGGTGTTAAATTTGTCACGTAAAGATAAAACCGGGCCTGGCAAGTATTGTGGAGGTTGTTGTGTGGTTTCATCTGTCTTGTATGTCCTGTAAGTATCACAGTGTACAAGGAGTGGCAGGTAAATGGAAATCCCTAGGGCAGAATCACAGGCTAGGCCCACATTGATCTGTGGTAATTGAAATCCAGACACTTATGTCTGGATAATATAGCTGTGAAGAGTGCATGCAGGTTGTAATTGAGCTAAATTCTTCACATTGAGGAGAGGGAGAAAAAAGAAAATTGATTTGACATTGAGGCACAATTGAAACTTTGATTTAGAAGTTGAATTGAAGCTTTAAAGCCTGGTCTGTGTAAATCTAATATCATGGTTGTTTAAAGATGGTATATTGTTGGAATCAGCTGATGTGATGACTCTTGACTTTATTGTTAATCATGTGAGCATGGGTGGTGGTGTTAGCAGCTCCTATACATTGGTGTAAGTCAGAGTGTGCACCTTATTCAGATGAGGACCAAGATCTCAGAATAAGTGTATGGTCAGGTGGGTGTAGAAATCCTTGAGAGGTGAGCACAGAACTTGCTTTTTGTTGCACATCATCTCAGTTTGTGATCATGGCAGTTGTTTCTATTAAATACATGTGTTATATTTGTGTGAATATTTAGTTTAGATAAATACAAACACATAAATAGGTCAGACACTTGAACTGAATTACAGACTTGAACATCTGACTTTCCAAATATCACCCGGTGTCAATATGAATTTTGTGAATACAAAAAGTTAGGACATGTTATAAAAGTCTGTTTTTAATTTGAATAATTTAATTTTCACTTTGCAGTTTGGTCCAGTGGTTGAAGCACAGCAGGAAGGAGTACTGTGAATTATGCAAGCACAGATTTGCTTTCACTCCAAGTAAGTTCACATCCTCTGGCATGAAACCATGTGATTGATCAAGTATTTGGTCCATCATGATCTAATTTTCTCTTGATGAAAAACCAAAATTTGAATTACTGTTTTCATTCTTTAAATTTGTCCATTTCAGTCTACTCCCCAGATATGCCCTCACGTCTGCCCATTCAGGACATCTGCGCTGGCCTGCTGACCAGTGTGGGCACAGCCATCCGCTACTGGTTCCATTACACACTGGTTGCCTTTGCATGGCTTGGGGTGGTTCCCCTCACTGCATGTAAGTAGTGTCCACAAACATGCATGCACAAGTACAGGCATGGCTACCAGGATTAACTCACAAATACAAGATTAGACGTCTCATAAATTTATCTTGAAACGTTATTTTTTTGTGTTGAATTTATTGATCATTCAATTTAAGTAAACAACTTGTTTTACAGATTTTCCTCTCAATGTTTCCCCTTACTTGCTTTGCTGTAATGTCAGTATATTTTATGTATGTATGTTAAATGTGAATTTGACCATTTTTTCCTTTTTCTGTTGCACATTATGCAGCTATTGATGAAGTGATGATGCATTAGATGTGTGGGGTCTAAAATGATCAAAACAATTACTGACTTAGTAGGATTATATAACAAGCAAGCATGCTCCAAGATAAGCAAATCCTTCTC
>JAPMNP010661762.1:0-11942 GCA_029874935.1 Atherina boyeri | reverse complement strand
ACATCCCTTGCACCAGCGAGGTGTATTCTTCCGATCTAGATTCTCTGTTTTTGCTCATTCTCAGGGGTTTGGTCCAGGCTTACTGATCCTTCTGCTCCTCTGAGCCACTATTCCCTCAACTGCATGTGTAGGCAGTCTCTGGAGGAACAAGGGCAAAGGAGGTACAGAACGATGGGGAGGAGGGAGAGGGGGGTAGATTAAGAGATGAGAAGAGTGAAGGATGAAGAAAGAAAAGAAGAGAACACAAGATTTTGAAGGAGGAGAATGAGACAGAGCAAAGTGAGAGAGCGAGAGAGAGAGAGAGAGAGGAAGGACAAGAAAAGTGTGTATGTGTGTATTCTGATGAAATCTGCCATCCTCAGCAGCCTCCTGTTAAAAGAAATCGGATTAGCTCTCCTCCGGGAGAGAACCTTCAGGAATGCAGATGAAGGATTGCGGCGCACAGGTTTCTCCCCTGGACTCTTGGAGGGCCTGTCTCTCTCTTTCTCTCTCTCTCTCTCTCACACACACACACACGACTGTAAGCACACACCATCACAAGACAAGGAACTCAGTTGTCCCCTCACTCCTTTTCTCTCTAAGAGTCATTTTTTCATTTCCCTTCATTCATAAAAACATGATCGCATGTGATTGAAATTGAGAATGAGCCTCTTCGATCCTAATCCACTTTGTCCTATTGACTGCACTGTGTCCCACATTGGCTTTGTCACTTGTCAGTTTTTCCAATTCGAAATGAGTTGATTTAAGTTTGATTTAATTTAGTTTGCACAAAAAGAATCAGGATCTAAGTCATGTTATTCCCCAAGTACAATAAACGTACAGCAAATTATTTTTGTGACATTGGAATATATCGACAGCTCTTGTCAGGGACATGCTGGGAGAAAATGAAAGGTTGCGAGCTCATAAACTGAGCACAAGAGGCTGATAGTGACAGGATTTCATGTTTTTATGTGCATCTGTCAATGAGAGTAAATGCAATTGTCACTTGGGAGTTTTGGGAGTTAGATGAGAAGTTTAATGTCTTCCTTATGTTAACACTCCAAGTTCGAAGCTGGAGTCTGCAGTCAGTAAGTTCAGCGGATAAACGTTGAATGAAAAACTGCTATTCTGCTTCTGTAAACGTAACCTGGCTTGTTGCATCGGTTAAAAAGTTCTGATAAAAAATTATTTTAAGAAATAAAGAAGCACACTTCCAATACTTTAAATGATGATATTAATAATTTCCTCGAATGGAAAAGCAAGATGAACAATGAATGCCTGTATTATGGTGTAATGTCTTCTCAGTTATATTTTTTTTCCTTTGGTTGCTGATTGTTGGTGTTATTTAATATGTTTATGATTAATCCTGCATTTTTATGCTTCTCTTTTTCAGACTGGCATGGCGTTAACATATGATCCTGCTGCAATGCAGAATGGGTAAGAGCTTGATAGTCAATCTATCCTTGGCACCATCTAATACACTCACCTCTTGGCTCATAGGGCCCGAGTCAATACTACTGTCATACACAAAGATTAATGTAGTGTCTGCACTTTGTTACTGTTTGATTAAGGAAATCTATATGGACTCCAGGTATTGGTTTTCATTGGTGGGGTTGGATGAGAAATGTGGGGCTAAAAGGGGGAAGCTGAGTTTGCTCGTGTGTATGTGTGGGTTTTTTTTCGGTCTTCGTGTATGCGTGCGTTCCTGTGTGCCTTTATGTCATGACTTAATGGTGCTGTGGAAATAAATGGCCCAGCAATGTGTTTTATTTTCCCCCATTCTACCGAGACAGGAAGGAGAGTGCTGAAGCCGCCTCCATCTCCCCTCTGGCCTCAGTCATTCACAGGAAACCCCTCACTCCCACTTCCTAAACCACTTATCCCCTAGTGACTCAGAGTCAATCTTAACCAACAACCTGGATGAAGAGCATCACTCAATTTACACTCCATGCCATGTAAACACCTCTTCTGTTACAAATCTGCCAAATTATGATCCCAAAGATATTTTTGTGAACCAACAAACCTGCTAGAAAAAGAACATTTCATTTTCAAGACATTCCAGCTGACATTTTGGCAGGTTCCTGAAAAATTATGATAATGCAGGTAAAGCAGCCAAGTATTCAACGTCAGCCAAGCAAAGGACTTAAGAATAATGTAAATGTAGAGCTGAAACGCTGCTTCTCATTCAGCACACCGCACTTTGGCACACAGGTATATTAACAGCCAAGTGAAAATTAGATCAAATGATTATGATGCAAATTATCCATTTCTAATGCGTATGAGTATATATTTGAAAGCGGAATTTACATCTCCTTTTTTGCATTTATATTGAAAGGCTTTTAACAGTATACTTTTGATGAAAAGCTCAGAGAAACCGTTTTTGGTCTAACAGAAGATTGAATCAAACCTAAAATGACAGCATCTCACTATTAGCATGTGCAAGGTGTTTACATATTTGTGTCTTTTTATGTATTGTTGACATATGACTCAATCTTCTATTGTTTAGAAGCTATTATAGTATCTTCACAAATAATTATATAAAACAAACAAATTCTTTTCCGATTTTGTAAAAATGCTGAACTAAAACTGTAAATTCTAATCCTGGCTTTAATAGAATGTTTAAACCAAATATGAGTTGAAACCTTATCTTAAATAAGTTAATGTACTCGGGAGTAATAATAGTTGAATAGATTAATTCACTTAATTTGAATCAAGTAAAATACAGACAACCAGACTCTACCTCCTGAACAACAGCTATCTTCAGTTACATTTCTGTTTAATTTGAAGGTCTCCAGGATGCCACACAGTACATTAAGTTTAAATATAGTGTAGTAACAACATGCGGTGTGAGGGTTGGACTTTGTACTTGGCAAAGACTGTTACACAGCTGCCTTCCAGGTACTTCGGTGACTTTCAGTAGCTTTAAACCTTCATCAACGAGACCCAGTCGTGTAGGCATCCACCTTACTCCTCCACAATTCTAGCCATAACTTCTTGATATGCAAAGATTCTCCAAGCCTAGCCTGCAAGCATGCTACTTAAGTCAGCAGCCAGCATTGCATAGTGCACCCTAATTACTAGAATCTACATGTAAAAGAAAAGAAATACAGAAATCATCCTGTTTTATGCAAATACAAAGCCCAGATAGATACAGTAACAACTATGCTTCTCACTTTAAAAGTTATGTAAGGCTAGGTGTTTATTTAAACAGGCTGCAGGATAAATTCACAGTGTGTCAGTTTGTCTTTGCAAGTTAATTTTCTATCCTGTGGACTAAGGAACTTTTGTGTATTGTGTGGGTTCCTCACTGATATCCTGTCATTTTATGTAAACCTGGAAATAATGAGGGTCAGAGAACTGTTTGAGAAACATTTTTGCATTACTTCCAGATTAGGTATCAAACTTTGGTAAATGTGTGGTAATAACTATATTGCCTACTTTGTATAAAAGGTCAGACTTCAAAGAGTTGCATCCTTCATTTACAACAACATTCAGATAGTATGCCATATGCTTAGTGTGGGTTGACACATACTGGCATTTAGCAGGCTTATTAACTGATTTATCCAAGTTTATGAAGTATGGCAGCAACAGAAGGGTGTGCATAAGAAGAAGAAACGGATAAAGAATCATATCTATCTACAGCAAAGCGTGGTGAGAATATTTATGTCAAGCCAGGAGAGATACAATGTCAACTAATACATATTGTCTCTTCACAAATGAATACATTTATTCATTGATTTGCAAAGGAGCAATGGACGCTCCATTCTTCAGAGACTTACTAGTCCTTCTGTGTGCAGAAGGATTCATTATTCTCCAAAGCAGATAATGTTTCGGGGAAAAATGGAATAAAAGGTTCCGACTGAATAAGACTAAAGAGTGCTGCCTTTCATGATCAAGTGACTCCAATGTCTCCTGAACGTCCCGTCTTGAGGAATGAGAAAGTCAAGATTCCCAGCAAGACATAAAACAATCTGGAAAAAGCAAACTCTTGGAGTCAATGCGGGTCAAGTAGTGCTGTAAATTAAAGGGTGGTGTATTTATTGTCTTACTGTACCTCCTGTAGATTACAGTCAGAACGCCCTCAGTTTGGAGAATCAGAGAGAAATCCTGACCATGGAGCTAAACTAACAACTGCTCAGGTGGGATCTCCTGGAGAATTACTTTTCAGCTTGTTAAACAACTGAAACCTCAAAAATATTCATTGCCGTCATAGAATTGGACAATCAGCAGACAGTTGATGATGTGGAGCAGCGCAAGTTTTCTTTTGTTGAGTAAATAGTGAGCGATTATCTGATACAAAAAATGGCAAGGTGTAAAATGCTATATATACAATTTTTCTGTTACTCTAAAAAAAATCACTCTGAGTAGGTTTCAACTAAGATATCCCATCTGACTTCCTCCCTGATTCTCCGAACTGAGAGCGCTCCGACTGATGTGTACTGTGTCTGAGACACTGACTGCTTATGAATACTTCACAAAGCCCTACTTTAAAAGCTAAATATCTCTTTTAGCAAAATGAGGGCAGACTTACTATTAAGATATTCAGCTTTTTACTAAAGTTGTTGAGCTGATATCACAAGAAATGAAAAATTCGGTTATGAATTTAGATTAAACTAAATAGAGGTATATCCATTAGTGGTCTTTTAACACTCCATTTCAGTAAGATAAAATAGTTTCATATTTACCTAATATTTCCTTTACAAACTACCTCTTCTCTGTCTTCTTTATTCACTGTTCTCCACTCATTTTCACCTGATTTTGACTTTTCCATATTTGTCTCGGTTTTTCCTCCTTTCCCAGGTTCTACTCCTCGCCTTACAGCATCGCCACCAACCGCATGATCGCACAGACCTCCATCACGCCCTTCATCGCTGCTTCCCCCGTTTCCACATATCAGGTAGGCCATAATGCATTCGATTACGGCCAGATTGGCGTCTGCATGTGTAATAGGAGTTTACTTTGTGTGGGGAGATGCAAGAGAGAGGACGGGCTGCAAAAACAGCATGAGGTCCTCTCGTCTTCTTCTCGTTTTTTTTTTTTTACGCTCCAGCTGTGCTCGATGACATCTGTTCCGTGGGCGGCAAACACAACAGGCATCAGATAACAAGCAACATAAAAAGGCAGATTAGAAAAGAAAAAAAAGGCTGACAGAGAAGAAAAAGGCACTCACTCATCAACAGTGAAAGTATGTAGGAGAAAAGCTAATAGTTTCCTCCCTCCACTTTTTTGACCTTTCGGCGCTAATGCCATATTTTCTATCAGAACTATGTTTGTGTATTTTCAATATCTTTAACACAATCCCTTCCTCTTCCAGAGTAAATTTTCCACATTTCTCACAGCTGTGATCCGTGGAGTAACGCAACAGAACAGAGCAGGAACGTAAAAAATTGGCCCTGTGATTATGTCAGGAGCGACAACCATACTCCGTCACTGCACATTTCACACAACACACTTTGCCCAATCTAAACATCAAGAGGCTCTGCCACTGTGCCCTTTCGCACAGACACTATCATTTACCGTCAGCTTTGTCGGGTACGCAGTGACAGCTGGATGAGGAGAGATGAAAAGATATGAGAGACAGATAGGGAGAGAGACAACATGGCAGAGTAGGAAGGATTGCTCAAGTAAAAGCGACGGTAAAGGCTCGGGTGAATGGGCAAAGAGGGGGGTGTTGCTGAAGGTTGCTGTGCCCGTCTTTGAGGCACGCCTGATTAAAACTCTGGTTCAGTACCTGCGGTGTAGGTGCAGGGGAGAGAGGAGAAGGGAGAAAAGTGGGCCAGGGCACGTCTTTAATCCGCTCTCGGAAGGCTTCCCAAATTGATTTATCAAAAACAATGGCCAGGCTTTTGAGGAATATTAATCCTCACAGTTTCAATATCGGGCAGCTCTGCTGCCGCTTCCTGTAATATTGCCCTTCAGCCAGTCACAGCAGGAAGGTGAGTCCTTCATCTTCTGCTGAAGTACAAAGAGACTCAGGAAAAAGAGGAAGAGAAGACAAGCTATGTAGCGATACACAGTATGCCACACAAAAGAAAATCACGTCCTTTTATGATGAAAAATATTGCCTTTGTGCTGAAAATCTCAAGGTGCATCGAAATGACCACATATGCCATTCACTCTTTTATGTTTCTGTTGAGGTGATATGTTTTGAGTGCCAGTTCTGATAGGGTTGATTTATCAAATCAGCAAATGACCCATACAGCAGCAGCAGGAGTGCACTGTTGTGCTTATGGGCCTGCCTTTAGTAAGCGTGAATGATGATTGGCTTTGTTTCCTGGAAAAACAGCTTTGATGATCCACATGACAGGAGCCAGTCCAGACCAGATCACTACCAAGATTTCAGCTGTAGCGTCGCCAGCCAGCCGTGGCCTGCTTTACATCACTGGCTCTGCAGACTGGCTCTCTGGCTGACTAAATATGCGGCTGGCTGGATGAGGAGCTGGCTGGCTCGCTAACTGGCAGGCTGTTTGGCTGACTGGTTAAATGGGGAGCCAACTGGCTGACCGTGCAGCTGAACGACTGACTGACCAGCTTTTTGGCTTATTGGCTGACAGGCTGTTTTAAAGTGTAATACAAGCTGTGAAGTTCAGCCAGGGGTAGGGATCTTCTTAGGTTGTGCACATTTTACCGTTCACTTTCATTGAACCCGATATGGCTGCGTAATGGTGACGTACCAACTGCTGTAACGCAGTAAAGCTGTTTATAGTCATTTGAGGATAATACAAGTCATCAAATCTTTGTAATCAAAGTCATTCTTTATCTGTTGACTTGCAATCCGCAGCTCTTTCTTTCTTTTATTATAGCTAATGTTCCAGATACTTTTCAGTTTCTTTTTGTTTTTTGCGTGTTTAACCTAGATGGGTTTTTTTATTTCACTTCTCAAAAACATCTTCAGCACATAAAGTCCCACTTACGCTTCCATTCCTAAAATTCTAATTTAGTTTCACTGTACGATTATACTATAGCAGCAAACCTATAAGCTGATTGCACATTGCACGACTTCAGATGGATGGGTCTAATAAAGTCTTGTCAAGGCATCGTGTCAGGTGATGCAATGAATGTCTTCCCCACCATAGAACAGCTGTGCAAATGGAGAAAGATGAGGCAAAAATATTGCTAATCAAATTGTGTTATTCCACTGCAACTCCCATTTGAAGAAAAAAAAGGTAGCAAAGAATAAAAAGACTCAGGCAGGAAGCACTCACACTCCGGTGCGCTGATAAACATGGGATCAGCCGTTCTCACATTCTAAGACCCCCGTTTTTAATTAAAAACCAGAGATTTTACCACGTTTCACTAATGATCCTCTTGTCCTATTTGATCTTGGACAGCCCAAACCTAATGTGAAGGATTCTTTAATCTGACTAGCATTTAAGTCTCAAGACTGCAAGCCCCTTGTATCTGTAAAACTAACGGGGTCGTCGGAGTGTGCATCCTTTACAGAGGTCTGTGCCTTTTTAAAGAAAGCACAGCAACTAACTTTAATTGATTATTTCCTTTGTTACAGGAAATTCAGGCTGATAGATTTTGTCTAATCTTGCTAACAGACAAGCTGAATTCTCCAAAAACACACTGCATCGGCTCCACCTTGGCTGAGGTTAAATCACATGATGGTCATGCAGTTTCATAGTTAGAAAATGCTTAAGATAAGTGATTAAAGATAAGCTTTTTCCGTGTCAGTCTCCTGTCTCATTCAGCTGGAGAGAATAAATATTGTCATGTATAAACAAGCAAACTTGGCTGCGTGTTATAGAATATCTGCCTTGTTTAGGTGGTGATCCAAATCACGCATTTGTGTTGGCTCAGAGGATTGATTGCTCTTATTGCAGATTATTCCTTGTTTGCCTTGTTTAATCTAATCATTTTACAAGGATCTGCGGCCAGTCTGTGTGTTTATCAGCTTCAAGCTGTCTAATTCCTCCCTCCAGCATATCAAAAAGCTCTGTGTGTTCATCATCCATTCCTTTAGCTTCTTTCATAGCTGACACTATCACTGTTACAGCATCTCTTTAACTCAACATCCACATTTGTAAATTGATGCCATGTATATTTTCTTCTGGCAATACTGTGTCATGTCTCTGCTAGATCATTTTCTTTTATAGATAAAAAATAAATTGCTGTTGCTATTTTATGAGTTTTCTGTTGAGGCCTGTCGCTTGGAGATCACTCACCTTTCATGGAGCAGCACCGTTTCAGGCGGTAATACTAAACTAAAAGAGAACGGACTTAATTAATGGCTGTGTTTTGGCAATAATAAGGAAGCAGGTGGGAGATTTGCTGTCTGAAGTATTTCAGATTCATTTAATATTTTTTTTGGCCTAATCATTGTAAATTTGAGCCATTTTAGTGCATTTATTTAAAAACCTCCATGCTGAAGAGTATTTAAGCATTTTGTGTGTGTTTGCACAGACTTTATTGCTTTAAGTGGATAATGTTTGGATCTAAGACTGATGGAAAGTGGCTTTTTCACCATCATTTCACTCTTTTTTTTTGTTTTTCCTCAGGTCCAGAGTACATCATGGATGCCTCACCAACAATATGTTATGCAACCAACAGTAAGTACTCCACAAATCACATTTCAGTCTATGTGTTTTGATTCCCCCTGCAGTTTTCTCCCGTGTTTGCTCTCTGCCCTGTTTCATGAGAACTGCAGAAAAGTTTTTGGAGCATCTTTTAAAAATACATTTATTTTATGTTTATAGTGAAAATAGTTTACAACATGGAATTTTGTGTATATTTAGTGCTGTATTCCTGACTCAAAGAATAGACTTTGTCTGGAAAAAACATTTAAAATATTATCCTTCTGCTGCAGGTCAAATGTTAAACCAACTAAACTGCATGAAAACTTCTTATGGCTGAACGATTACGCTATTTTGGTGTGCACTTACTAAATTAGACTTCTGTGGAGCACATTATCCAATTTTGATAGCCACATGTTTCCATCTGTCTCAAGTATGCAAGCACATATTTTGGTTTTAAGTTTATAGGTACAGGTTGTGCCAGGATGGGATACATTTACCAGACCACATCACAAGACAGACTTTTTAGATTGTTGCTCAAGGTTACTCACCCAGACAGCATAAAAAAGGAACAAAAAATTATATTAACTCGATTTAGTGCTCAAGCCACACAGACTGCAACAGTAAAGATAATCATATTGCATAGACTGGTTATTTATCATTCTTGTTGTACTTTGCTGAACATTTGTTTTCTGAGAGTCAAAAAATCTTGTTTTTATTGTTAACAGCGTTTGCGAAATCCATTTCCAAAATCTTTTTTTTTCTTTTTAAGGAAAAAACTCCAGTCTTTTAAATTTGATTTGTTGGATGATTCACATTTTGTATTAGGAAGAAAGGTTAGATGTTACTTAACATCATTATTTAACTAGCAACCATGCAATCAAATCCATGAGGCAGTCCTCTCTGTTATAGTTGCATACAAAAAGAAATTGTATAGTTAGTATGTTGGAAGTGTGATTGTTTCTGAACTTTCTTTCTGCTCAGTCACAGCTCCACTGATGTAGATAGAAAGACGTTTCTTTGTCCCATCACCTAAAATCAGTTCCTTGGTCCTTGTGAGAACCAGTAGAAGACGAAAAAAATTCAAAACATGAACAACCTCAGCTTCAATGTTGTTTCTTTTTTCCCCCATGTCCACCATTTAATATGCCTCTAAAGTGGTTGAGATTTCTGCGCGCTTATCTGGAGCAATGACCTTTCGCCACCAGAGAAGTTAGAGAAAACACTCTTTTCCCCAAAACTCAAGAGCTGCATGAAAAACTTAGAAGTCCCAAAATAAATATTGTTTCTATCTGTTGTCATAAATTTGCAGTTTATTAGTGAAATGTTTCTCTTTTTCTATTTTCATTATATCTGGCTATTTTGTGATTTCATTTCTTCTTCTAGTTTTCCTTCCAACTCCAACTCTTTCTACAAATTTTAAGTGTACCATTAGTTCCTGATGACCCCGTCTCTGTTTTAAAAGATAATTGACAGTTGTACATTGTTAATGACATTACAGCTGTTGTGCCGCATCCATAAATATGTGAACTCTGTAGCTTTTTGGGGATTCTCATGTGAATCCTGCTGCTGTGGACAACTCTGAGAGGATGCAGGCTTTTTTAATAATCTCAGAGGAGGGGCTCATATAAACACCTGTAAGCAACAAACACAACTTCAGCTGCGGTTAACATTTTATAAACATGCATTCTGGTGATTCTCATTTACGACATCTTACAGACCGGTCTGTGTATTTGCCCCTGGCAACTTCAGCAGGTAAACTGTGTTTTTTGTGCTTGCTGGGTCGCTTGTAGCTCAATGTTGGTGCTGAAATATTACAAAAAGCCTGATATTCAGACTGCATAATTCATATAGCTCTTTTTCATTATGGGAAGGGATTTTAGTCTTTTTTTTCTTGCACATGCTAACTGGCTTTGATTGCTTGCATCAATTACAGAGTGTTTATTTCATTGTTATTTCTTAGTGGCATTTATTTGGAGTGGAATACATATTCTCATGATTAAAGGTAATTTTCGTTATGTCTCTGTAAGCATGAATAGTATCAGATTTAATCTGAGCCACCCTGATATTTATCAACCTAAGCAACCATGGATGCCACAGGAAACCTCTGAGCTATGGCACTGTACGAAAATGTTTACCAGCTTTGCCTCCCTAATGTTTTTACAATGAAGAGCATTAGCAGTTAAGTAAATTATTTCCAGGTTGAGCTTTTTAATTGATCCTAGCACCGCAAGTGTTCTTGTTTAGTTGCTTAGAGGTTTTAAATCTTTCTGCCAGAGGTCTTAGTGTTTGCTCGAGGCATTTTTGTTCCTCCTGAAGCACATTCAATACGTTTTGTTCTTCGTTGCTTTCAGTTTATTGACAAAATGAGAGTGAATACAACTTAAAAGGCTTATGTATTTTATTCTTTACAACTATAGAAATTGCATGACTTCATCACCGCTGCTGTAAATACACTTACAGTACTACTGCTACTGCCTTAGACTTTAATGAACCTCAATTGAAAATGCACTGGAATATTGACGTGCTCTACTGTCGTAAAACATGTATCTCACTGAACTAGGCTTTACCCCAAAGACTGGTATTATACAACAACACATATAGTAAGCATGTAAATATTGCTCTGTGGATATAACTTAATTTGCAGAACAAGCTATTTTCGCTTTGGAAAAGAAATGACCACCCTGAGGGTAATAGTTATTTTGACTAAAGTTACCAGTAATGAATCACATTGCCACATAATTTAAAATATGCTTTAACATCAAAGTTCACTAGTCTGTACTAATGAGCAAATCAATATGCAAACAGATGAACCTTCCAGGTAGGATTCATGCCCCAAGGCAGAAGTATCTTGATGTCTAGTGCAATACGGTTAACTTACGGTTAAGTGACATGTTTTATGCCAGATGGATTTACCAGATACCAACCTGAAAGTTTCAATATAACATGAGGAAAGAATCATCAAAAACCTACCTCATGTAGATAGTTATTCAACAATATTAAATGAAAGAATTACCCAAATCAGCTGATTATCATTCAGTCGAGATGCAGCCAGTGCCTGTAAAATGGAATTTCTGTTTTCTCTTAGCTGTTGATGCTTTACATGAGAGAAATATTCTCGCCTCAAGCAACCTGTGAGCATCAGTTGTATTGCAAGCTTCAGCCAAGAGGACAACTGCTTGTGAGTCCGTGCGGGTGAACAAATTGGGAAAGGCCGGACTCCGCAGCTGATGGTCCAGCACTCCCTCGCTGGAGGAGAGCTCAACCAGCCAAGCAGCTCCCCGCTGTGGCCATTTACCACTCAGTCCTACCCATTTCATTTCCTCTCCCGCTGCGGGACAGTGAACATGTAATCTGGTCACAGCAGGCCACTACACACACACACACACACACACACACACACACACACACACACACACACACACACACACACACACACACACA
>JAPMNP010661760.1:0-10021 GCA_029874935.1 Atherina boyeri | reverse complement strand
ATGTCCAACTTTATCTATCTTACCTGGGCCTCCAGTTCATTGTCAATAAATAAACTCAGGGGATGTTTTGCATCTTCCATCACTTCAACATCCACCATGTGCATATCATCAAGGTAGAACACACCTCTGGAGGTAAAGCGTGGATCAAACTGAGCTTGCCATTGTCCTGTTAGGGACATCGACACAGGGTCTTAGACTCAGCAGAATAATTCAAGCAAAAAGCAACTCAGAAGAAGCTTCTTTTTTTCTTAACTTATTATCTCATATATTTAAATCAAATCAAATCAAACTTTATTTGTATAGCACTTTTCATAAAAAAGTAGCACAAAGTGCTTTACAAGATTAAAAACAGTCATCAAATACATTAAAATCTTCACACACCCAGGTATTGTACGATCACACTCTCTAACCACACGCATTATCACACACACACGCACTCTCACACACACACACACACACACTCACATGCACACACAAACACCATCCCCATGCACAAAAAGTCTCACTTTTGGTTTCTGTCTCTTTTTAAAAAAATTATTTATTTAAAGCAAAACTAATCTGAGACCGCATATTCAGAATTTCTGAAACAGATCAATGTGAATACGAATGAATATATTTCACATGCCACTCACCTTTGAAATGGACGGCATTAATAAGCATGAGGAGCAGATTGGGTGGTAAGGCAGACAGGAAGTCTGTCATCTTTCCTTGTGTTGCATTCTCTACCCAGTCATTTATCTGCTGCAGGCTCTCCACAATTGCAGGTTCTGAGTCATATAAGCGATGAGATTCACTTACAAACTCTTGCTTTGCCTCAAACCCTAAAACGCATAGACACACAACCTGTTCAGCTCTTTTTGGTCGGCACAATTACCAACAGGGGAGAGTAATATGGCAGGAACTGTACAGTCTAAGTTTCTAGTTTAGTTCCATATTAGCTGAACATATGGTATGAGTATCTTGGGAAGCAACCTTGGCGCAGAAAGATGCGTGTGGCAATTTGCAGGTCATTGTTTTTAAGCTGCATTAAAACATTATGCAGAGACTGATGGTAGCAGGGAACAGTGTTTTCATGGAGATGGTGCATCAGCAGCTCCTCTGTCTCATTTTTTGCACCTGTTTAAAATAAGACGGAAGGAAATGGGTAATAATGAGATGAAGACAATCTATAGACAACTATAAGTATTGAAGTCGGATACACAATTCATCAAATGTGGTAAATACGTCCATTGTAAACAGTCTCTGTACAGTGGAGCCTGCATACCTAAAGCCAGTTGAGAGAGAGCCAGTGATATGCTTAGAGGAGATAAAATGAGATTTGGCTGCTCGGGCGTCGTCTCTAGATTCTGCAGCAGCTGCACACCCAGTTTCTGAATGGCAGCAGTGATAGCCAATAAGGATTCTGGGCTCCTGCCAATCAACAGACAATCACCATCTTTTACGTCATCTGATGTGGTTCCTTCTGTGGTATTTGAAGGTTTTGCTGTACCATTCTGTGAGCAGGAATAGCAGAAAAAGTTTGTAAACTGAAACAAATTGCAATGAATGGCTAACAGGAGAAAATGTTTGCCTCTTACATCTCTAGGGTGACTGGGCATCAGGGGAATTAGAGGCACCAGAGGGATGGACTGTTCTTCTGCCCCCTCAGCATTCTGTTAAGACCAAGACAGAAGAGAATAACAGTTTATAAAAGTATTACGTAATCAGCACAGATGATAGTTATCCTGCATAATTGTAAACGATTTAAAGGTAATTTTAGTGGTTTACTGTGGCTCCTTGGCTGCAGAGACAGATCAACAGGAGTGTCAGGCAGAGGTCCATGTCCTTATAATGTAACTGTAAAACAAAAATGACACCGAATGGAAAATCATGACTTCCAATTGTTTTTCAAAACTAATAAAAATTTCTTTCTTGTTGAAGGTATTGTAGAGTATTGCACAATAAATCAATATCCCTAAAAGTCTGCATGTTCACTCCAATTTGTGGCTGCAAGTAAAACAGCAAATAAACATATAACATTACATTCTCACCTTTGCATACACTTTTTTTTGCCGGATTTTCCCTAGGTTTCAAACACTTTATATCGCTTTTAAAGGATCACCTGGAAATTTGCCTAAAATATAAACCACAAAAAAGGTAATACAGCTCATACACAATGAATTGCACAATTTATCTAAATTATGTGCACTTTCAATCAAAGCTGCTGAAGTACGTTCTAGTGTACTCTAGTCTTTTTATACAACTAACATTTCAGCAGAGGCATGTCTATGGACTTTTCTATACAAACCAACATGTCCAAATATATTTAAAAAGGAACATTAATTATTATGGCACCATTCCCTCCTTAGCTGACCTAAAACAAGCATGAAAAACCAACCATATTTAGCAATATTTTCATTCTTAAATTTGTTGAATCATGCAGTAGGATTCTCTGGGAAGAATCAAAGTATATTTGTCCTTACCGTATATTTGAATTAGAAAAAAAATAGCTTGCTTGTCCAAAAAAGGAGAAACTTCACTACCTTGAATGGGTGAAAACCTGAGAGTACGAGATTGGCAGTTGCTCAGCAAATGGTTAAATATCAACTTACATTGATTGGGGCCTTGTTTAAAGACAGTATTTGTTTGTAAATGTAGCTACTGACTCTTCCAAAGTTAAATACTGAAGCTTGACACATACAGCTATTTTGCATGTCAGTGGTCAGGTGATTATGTGTCAAAACTTAAATCGGTGACAGTGAACATGACTACTTAATTGCAAAAGTGTGGTTAATCCAAGTGCGTGAGTAAAACTGAGTGCAACTTGATGACTTCAGACTGAGATATTTGATGTTATAGAGCACACTCCCAGATTTCCCAGAATAAAAATGTATTTGTCAAATCAGCTTAACAAAGTGGCAACACCCAAATACTCAGTCCAAAAATCACAGGTTGAATTTGTGACTGATACTACTTATTAAGACCTTGAAGAAATAAAAATGAAGAATAAGATCTTAGCCGATTCATATTTCGTCACCGAGCAGAACTTCTATTCTGAAGAGCACATCACTGCAATCTGCAAACAAAAAGGGGACTTTGTCCAATCTGAGCCCTGGTGATTCAGCCATGATCGGAAAGCAAGAGTAGGAGTCAGAGTGAGTCCAGATTAATCACAGAAAACAACCGGAACACACAACCAACATGGAGGCAATTTTTATTAAACAAGTTAATAAATTAAACGTATTTACCGACTTCTCTTAAAATGTTGATCAATTTAGGCTCTAGCTCTCGCTTCAGGTTTATGAAAAGCACAAAACTTTAAAAAGGGTACAATACATAATTGGTGCATTATGAACTTTCAGCAAGAAATTAGAAAAAAGTAGTTCAATTGTGTTTCACAACATAAAAGCTCTTATGTCATTCAATGAGCAGAGCTTTGACAGTTTGATGCAATAGCACTTTAAAAACTGTTTTTCAATATTCACTTGCATTACACAGAAAGAAGCAAGTTTAACAAATATTTATTGATTAATATTGTTGGTAGACATTTTCTCAGCATGTGTGTATGCAGTTACATATAAAGGTTAAAATACAAAAAGCTGTTTATCTTGGCATTGACTGTTTCTACATTAGCTTTTGGAGTCAGAAATTAAGAAGTGGTGAGTTCAACAGCTGGCATGCCCACTCAAAGCAGCATCTTCTGTGATAATGTTGCTACAGGGCTAAAGCAAGAATATATGGTTTATAAAATCCCAAAGGAACTTCAAGTAATTTATTAGTGGATTAAGAACATTCAGTAATTAAAATCTGAGTGAGAGTCTAAATGTTACAATTCAGGCCATACTTGTGCAGTAAAATAAAGCCTGTGCATCAGTAACTAATTTGTTTGTGATGATAACTGAGGCATCTTTTCCATGGAGTAGGCACACTGACACTGTTACTACAACAGCAAGTGCACGTTTATTGTTCATGATGTATACATAAACTACTGAGAAATAACTCATGTAACATGGAGTAACAATAACAGAAATGACTTGATCTACAAATACTGCATAGTTTAATTAGTGCATTTAGATTGGCATGTACTCATTAAGGAAAATGGAAGGTGAGGTCAATGTATTTTTGGTGTTTTTTTTATGCATCTATTTGGAAAATTGTAAACACTACGCAAGACCTTCCTGAGCATGTTTTCCAATTTATTCTTTTGAATAGAATAACTGACCTTGTCAAAACGATAAATGACCTAGTCAAGTAATAACTTCCTATTATATACTGTACATCTATAGACATAGAAATTTATTTTCAGTGTACATGAAAAATTATACAATGTCTCAAATTGTGCTGCCTCTTTTTTTTTTCTTTTTTTTTTTAATCTAAGAAAAAAAAAGAGAAGAATTCAAATGAACTGACAACCTGCGCTGCCACTGCAATTGCTCTTAAGCAGACACTGGTGTCTTCACGGGTAAGACACAACGAAGGTCAGTTGAGAGTGTTAAGTGTATGTGGGAGCTATTGATTCAAGCTAATAACCTAATGGCGCCATTCTCAGAGCCCAGCAGCAGAAGCCTTTTAGTGGGCAGGACTGCAAGGCTGGTCAGAGTGCCACGGAAGTTCTCTGAGCTTAGCTTTGTGCTGCTAACAGGGCTCAGGGAGATATCAGCCATGGAGTACACCCCTATCTTGTTAGCCACTGTTCCAGTTACAATCTGTGAACCGTAAAGGTCAAAAGCGTGGATGTGATCAGACTGTGACTTGTACTGGCGAAGAGGCTTGTGTTCAAGATCTTTCCACACAGTCAGTGTGTAGTCAGTGGAGGAGCTGATCACCAGGTTTCCTTCTGCAGCCTGAAATATGGAAAAATAAGCAAAGTCAATAATGTGGTTTGCCAAGAAAACAATGACCATGTTAAAGTTTTTCAACAACATTTCTTGACCACGATTTTTTTTTTCTGACCAAAAATAAAATTACAAAATGAAAATAACTGAAATGAAAATGGTTGAACTTTTTACTTAATAAGATTAATAAAAATAAGCTTAACCACCTTTTCTTCCATCCTGGCAGAAGGTGGAGGAGTTTAATCTAAAAGAAGGGACAGATCATACTGTACTTCTTGAGGAAACTTAGGTTCTTCAATGTTTGTACCATATAGTTGCATGTCACCAATAAATCTGTGGTGGAGAGTGCAATCTGCTTTGCAGTCACTTGTTGGGGCAGCGGCATGGCAGTTAGTCACATAAAGAACTGAACAAACAGTCTTTCTACTGGCGGATAACTCTGAAGCTGATTTTGTAAGGAGGAACGTTGCACAAATATTTCAAGATAATGGACAACACTGCACACCTTTTGCATCATATGGTAATAAAACAACAATGAGTATTCATTCAGATGCTCCTTCAACTCTGCAGCAATAAGAGCCAGTACAGGCAGTTCCTCCTGCCCACCAGCCTTATATAATTACTTTACATTAACTAGTTTACTTCTGACTGTTTGCTCTTGTTTTACTTTGTTTTTATTTTTATCTAAATCAGCTATTTTAGTTATACAGTAAATATGCAATTCCTTTAAATTATATCTAATGAAACTAAAATTGTTTCATGGTTACTTCTAGAAAAAAAGGTTAAAAAAGTACACCACCTATATTCTGATATAAATCAGAAAACAGCTCTAGTGTAACTTTGTAAGTAGCCATTTTGAAGTTCTTAATTTCCCTGTTATGAATGAAAACACAAGCAACACCAAAGTGCCTGTGAGAATCAAAGTGTTTTTTCTAATGAGTAACCTGTGTTCATATTTGCCTGAACTTGTGCCTTTAAAACTACAGACATAATCCTTGACCTAATTTGGGGTTAAATAAAGTTTGCACTCTGTTGACAGCAGATTTGCTGGGTACAACTTTCACCATCTCTACATCACCACACGCTGGAAATCAAAATAAAAGCCACTTAGTTTATTTCATTCTCAAATATTTATCACATGACTAGTAAAGAAAAATACTTTGAATTACAGGCTTAATGCACAAAAACTGTTACAATTTTCTCTTTGATAACAGCAAACTGACAGCATTTAATAAACTGACTTAACACTGAGATGACTAGTGAATATCTGGCTGATGAGAACAGTGTGGGCAATGATCCCCCAAAGTTTTCCACTATTGACCTGCCTGATTTTGTACACACCATATTCGGCTAGTTCCTTTAAAACAAATTCACAAAACAGGACCGTAAATATTCTCCTTTTGCCGTGCTATCTCGCTAAACAAAAGATAGTTCATATGTTTCAACATGTAAATGACCAAGAAATAAGCAAAGAAATTATATTTTCAGACAATAGATACCTGTGCATCTGCTGCATTTGATGATACATCAATTAATAATCTCCTTTTAAATTTTTTTTGTTGCAGAAATTATGCAAAAAAGACAAACTAGGTCTGGTGTTTCAAATAAGATAAAATGAAGAATACAAAAGTTTGACCCACACATTAAGTGAAATTGCCAATTTATGTCATACACTTACTGATGTGCATGCTCCAGTCCACTGTTCGCAAACAACCTGACAGTTAATGAGCTCCATACGTCACCTCTGTGACTACTCATACTTGGTGTTACAAAGGTTCAAGTNNNNAAAAAAAAAAAAAAAACACACACACTTCTAACAATCACTATTTACCTTTTGAGGTAAATAAATATAAAAAACAAACAGTAAAAACAGTGTTGTTCATGTATTTGGAATGTTACATAAAACACTGCAGTAAGCAACACACACATTTTTTTGCTTTTTAACAGATTTAAAAAAGATTCAATGCTACATGTATAAATGATCATGACTGAAATTATACAGAAAAAGGGAACGTTTTAAAACTCACCACAGTGAAGCGGTTATAGATGCTCAAAGACAGACTAAGCTGTCAAACTTTTTATGCATTTAATTATTTTAGGGGTTTACTTTTGCTGATAAAACATGAGTAATCTATTTATCCATTTAATGAACCAGAAGGTAAGGAACAGTTTGTTTTAAGCTCCCAAATTCTGGAGACCTTTTTTAATTAAATACTTTAAAAGGGAAAAAAAACACACAACCTAACAGGTGTGTGACCTCTGCAACATATACTACCAAAATACCTACTTGCCCAGTAATGAACCCTACCGGTACAAATCCAACTCCAGATAAGTTGGCAATATAAATAAGTTGGCAATATAAATAGATGGAGAGATTTTAATATTTATATCAGATTTAATATGAATTTTTCAGCTGTATTCCAATCATGTTACAGACCTGATTCAATACTTTTGTTGTCCCTGTCCCAACTTTTTTGAGATGTGTTGCAATAATTTTCAGAATGAGCAAAAATTTTCAATGAAACAGAAAATGTAAAAGTTCTTATGTTTATATATATTTTCAATTTTCTTTATTGAATGAAATATCAGTTTATGAGATCTGCAAATTACTTTGTTTTCAATCATTTACACGGTGTCAAATCTTTTTTGGTGCAGGCGGTACATTTTAAGTGTGAATTGTTGGGACAAAACAGGCCGTAGAGCAGCAACACTCACTGGTTCAAGCCCTGGCCTTCTGTGTTATATCCTACCTCAATTTCTCTCCCCTTTCCTGACTTTTCTATGCCATCTTCAACTTCAGTATAGGTTTAAAAATAATCCTAATGGTAATGATGATCATGTAATATTTATGTGATGTGAAAGAAATGTTCTTTTTTAAAATACATCTAATCCATTCAATCTAATGTCAATAACTTCATGAGGTGTCTTATACAGATTAGTAATGTAAAAAAAACAAAAACAAAAAAAAAACAAAAACGTTAATCTAACTTCACTAATTAGTGACAAAAAGTTCTTGTTAAAGAAACTATGCACACTCTACCTTCATTTGGAGGATATCTCCTTCATGAGCTGGCCAGCCCTTCAGTATGAGTCCTGTGCGTGCATCTAGCAGAACAATGAATCCAGATGAGAAACCTGCAGCAACTGTGCGTCCTGAGGGGCTCACTGCCAGGTAACGGATAAGCCCAGCGCTCACATTGTTGTATGCCAGACGAAATTCATGCTGGGGACACAGGGGAAGACTTGTCACTTTCAAGTCTGAAATAACTCACTCTTTAAGAAGTGCAGAAAGTGCTACCCTTTTCATGACAGTAATAATTTAAAGATGGTGGGTGGTAAATGGTTTATGTCTCAAGAGAATGAGCTTGCAAAGTGAAACTGCTACCTGCAATCCAGGTTTGCGAGGATCAATGAAGCGAAGAACAGAATCTGCACTGCCAAATGCGACACTGCAGTGTGGAGCTGGCATGGTGGTGACAGCTGTAATGGGATTCTTTCCATCCACTGCTTCATACAAGCGGATGTGCTTGCCTAAGAAAAATATATTAAATGTAATTACATGCCAAAGTGCACAAGCAAAACTAAAATCTCCAGATGGACAGGTATAATTATATCATATATGTACTGCCTTCGTTCTGCCGTACCTGTATACTGGTCCCACAGGTGCACCGTACCATCACAGCTCACTACCTCCTGTGATGCCTCCAGTTGTCCCACATAGAAGACTGATTTTCGATGTTCACTATACGTCAGCCTGGCCTCAACCTCCTGTGTCCCATCCCCATGGTTATAGAGGGGCCAAAGCTTCACAGTCTTGTCTTTACTACCAGAAAGGAAATAATCTTCTCCTGCCAGCGGTGACAAACATTTTGTGGTGCCTGAATGACCCAAGAAACTCTGCAGTCTGATCTGGTGAAAGTGGAAATGTGAATCTTGTTGATTGAGACCAATCTCATACTGCCAGTAGGCAAGCCAGTTGCCTTGAAGTGAGCGACTACTTCGAGGGAGTTCTTGCTTTAGGGCACTGTCCTCTGGAGAGGGACCAGTCACCCAGGAGAAAGAGCTTGCACCTGTGGGTGGAGTGGTGAAGGTTGAGGCAGCTGTGATAATTGGAGTGGCATGGCTAGAGCGTCCCCACGAGCTGGCCAAGCCATGGTTAGAGCTGCTACCATAGTCGGTGTCACGGGAAACTTGAATACGGTTTCCGACCAGGTGGCTTCCGAATGTGCCCGATTCATGGAGGGACTCTCCTTGTGGAGTGGAGCTACTTGAAGGAGCAGGGAATGGGCTACAAACCATATGCCTGCCAAAACCAGTGGCAGTAGGGGGCTCCATCCTGGATACTGAAGTGAGGTTAGCCTCTGTGCTCCTTTGACTCAATCTCTGATGGTAGGACTGAGCCATTTGCCAAACCAGTTCATGATTGGGAACCAGTTTCCGAATTGCTGTGTCACCTGTGAACATCCCAATATAACAATGATTTAAAAGCTTACCTTCAACAAGAACATTTAATTCTATACTGCTTCTTGCTGGAGAAGGTATTTTGAATGACAAATAATAATGCATTTCCTACCTATGAGGCAGTAGAAAGGGATGTAGGAGGCATGTGCCATCTCGGGATTAAATACAGTCTGCAACTCTTCCAAGACCCCGATTTCATACGTTACTGTCAACTCTTCGGGTGTGCTGACATCCACGACTGTTACTTCTCCCACTAGTCTGCGAGGGGCATGATCCAGCTAGATTTTACAGAAAGACAAATCATATTTGTGTATTAACTACTAAATGTATTCATTTCAATTAAAAAAATGCAACTGCTTGGCAAAATTTTTAAATGATCTGTGGAAACAAAGAAATTCTTGCTGCTATTCTCCTACGACTCTTTTCACCATCTCTCTGTCAGATAGTTGTTTCATATTTCTATCCCATTGTAATTTTCATCCACATATGCACACATTCATCTGTTTCTCAACATATATTTGCCATTTCACTGGCAGATCAATTCATCATAAGTGTTAGAAAAAAAAGATATACCAGTTGAGAGTCTATGTGTTGTTTGTGTCTGTGTTGATCTATGTGGACCTGTTCAAATTTGGTTCCAACATGCATCCCGGGTGAGTTAATCGCAAGTGAACACACGTGTGTGTGTGTGTGTGTGTGTGTGTGTGTGTGTGTGTGTGTGTGTGTGTGTGTGTGTGTGTGTGTGT
>JAPMNP010661726.1:0-17987 GCA_029874935.1 Atherina boyeri | reverse complement strand
GAACCCTCCACCTCCCCCTGATTGGGAGATTTAATCAAATATCAGCACAAAATGTAAACAATAACATCATTTGGGGTCTGCAAATCTGTTTTTGAAATAAGAATATCCTAGCTATATTATGTTTATCAGTGATATAAGTATTTGAAATTAACATCATTTTTAAATTTCTTTTAATGTCTTGCAACAACTTGAAATAAAGATGATACAAAATTCTTACATATGGCACCTTTAACTGTAGAGTGAAACACTGAAATTTTCGGGAAATGATTTAAAATGTTCATCAGCTTAGATACAAGTATAAACAAGAAATCTTTCAATTATATGAAAAGGAATGCAAAAAGTAATTGAAAAATATTTGTTTTGGGTCTCAATTATATATATATGTGTATGTATGCATGTATATGTTTATATAAATGTATGTGTATGTATGTATATGTATGTATATTTTTAGTTCTCAAGCACGGATGTGAGGTCTGATATGTTTGTTCTTTGCATGGAATGTGTTTATATGTTTAAGGATTGTAGTTGCTAAATGTTTTGATTAATGCATTACCATGGAAAAAAGAATAAATTAAATGAAAATAAAAAGATTAATGAAACAAATTACACTTAAAAAAATCAATACATTTTTTTCTTATACAAAAAACGGGATTACTTCATGAGACATTTTTCAGATGCAATCATAGTTTTGTACAACTTTAACAATAAAGACATAAAGTGCCAGAAAAAGCAGGAACACATCAAGTCCAACAGATGGAGCCCTTCCCCAAGCAGACGAGGTGAAGAACAGATATAAAAGCAGATGTTTTTCTCAACATGTTCGGAGAAAAACATTACAAAAGCTTACAGCTGAGGTTGTCTGCGACCTCACGATCAGGAAAAAGACTTTGAGGAACATGGAACTGGTCACAGTCAACATGTTACACGTGTTGACAGACATCGAGACTCTGCAACTCTCACCAGAAGAGACAGGACAACACATGTGTTTCCCATGTCATGAAAATTTGTATTCTCTGTGTTTTAATGCATGATTGTGCCTAAAGGATCTGACTTATGAGTGCAGGATAACACAGACGAAGGCAGACAATTTCCTGTATTTAGGCTGCTCTAAATTTCTGTAACCAAGTGAACTGTAACTTAATGCTAAACTTGCAAACAGCAAAAGTAGTTAATTTAAAAGATGGGGAAAAAAAGAAATAAAAACAGTATCAAACCTAATTAACTGATTGAAATGCAAATACTGAAATAAGGTTACGAAACTTCACTGCATTCTGCTATTTAGAAGTCCATATATTGTGAAAATATTGACAATTGAAGAAAAAATGTATTGACTTACATTTATATTTGTGCAAACACAATAATATATCTGATGATAACTCAGAGGAGAAAAAAAAAGTAGATAATGGGTGTTGTATTTGCTGCTGAAACCTGTTTGTTTCGCAAGTAGCCTACTTGTATTTCTATTTTCCTCTTTTTATTTGTTTTCAGTTCTGAAAACCGTATTTTAACAAACAATACCCTGCAATTTCATTATCCCTGTGTGAATGTTAAAAAGTTTTGCCAATATTATGCAGCGGCCAGCGTGTAATAAAATCAACTTTAAGAAGGACAAAGATACTTAAAAAAAAAAGTCCTTCTTCTCTGTTTAACAGCCTCCTTGGACTCACATTAACATTTATTGGGCTTTAACCACCGTTCACAGGACCTGAGAGATGTACCGGGGATCACTAACTCCGAATCTCCGGACCACATCAACACTTGACTCAAATCAGTTATTCGGAGGCTTGTGCAGAACTTGTCATCAAGTTGTAATCATATCATTTCAATGAGGTTTGTTGAAGCATCTAACACCTGCAGGTCACTGGCCCAAGAGGTCCAGAGTTGGTGATCCCTGCTTTGGACCTTCATTTGATCCATTTATTGTAAACTGAAGCCCGATCAGAAATGACAAAATAAATAAATTGTATTATGTTCCCTAAACTCACTCAATATTCAGTGCATTTTATTGTTACTATAATTAGAAGAATAAGAACTGGATGAAACTATTTATTGCCATGCCAGACTTAAAATATACACTTGACTTCCCAAAGATTTTTTTAGAAGGATTGTTTTAGAAGGTTCAGAATATGTTGAAGAATAAGTGAGGCCAAATTTTTTACTGACTTTCAAGCTCATTAGAGTTATACAAGCTCTGTTTTTGCCTTATATACTGATTTATATATGTTTGCACCTGTTTCATTAAAATACTGCATCTTTTTCTTGGTTGTTTTTTTTTTCATGAAAAGAAATGAGTTGCCGCCCAAAACATTTGCACAGTACTGTGCCCAAATGCGACGTCAAGTAAATATGCACAAAAAACAGCCTTTAAATCACGATAAGCATCTACCTTCTTGTATCAGCGTGGTTATTCTATTAGTTTTTATTGCTCTGTAAAGTCTTTTGAATTTTTGCCATTGTCAGAAAAAGGAGACTATCATTTGAAGTGCATCTATTTAGTTTTCAAAGTTGCTATATGTGTAGTTGGATTTGATCAAATTTAGCATACGTAAACATGCATAAGGGTGTTTTTTAAGAGTAAGTTATGAAAACCAACAACTTTACCTGAAAGGCAGAATCTGTAAGATTCAAGGCGTTTCAAGGCGATTCTTCCCAACACCAGGTGGTGGTAATGAGCTTTTGTGACATGTTTGGGTCCTTTTTCTTTTCTTTTTTTTTACCAGGTATTGGTCGCTTTGAAGCGGCTTATTCATGCTTTCTGCCATAAACTAAAAAGTTGATTATTCTAAACATTAGGGTTGAGCCGGATACTTGTTACAGACGAATATCCAGTACAGATAAAGCATTTTGGATGAGTACGAGCATGATACGAGTAAAACTCGTCAATATCCGCGCTCGTACTGAAGGAAAATCCTCATTCGATAACTGGGTGTCTTCACGCTCTGTGATTGGCTATTTGGTGCATTTGACAAGACAGCTGAAAACGGCGTGTCGTGTCGGTCACTGCCCCTCCCCCACTCTGGTCGTTTTTGGGGGGTTTTCTAAACCGTCTGCTGGCTATTAGTTTGGCTGGTAATGTAAAGTCAGCTGGAAAACTTTACTCGTACTGAACACGGTGCTTTTCAGAAGAATACAGTGAACAAGACTGACATATTATTTACCTGTTTGCCATCAGTGGATGTTTACATGAATCTCCAAGTTCACACAGATCATTAAAAAATACACAAAGTAGCCTATATTAATATTTTCATTGTATATGGCTGTTCATAAAAAATAAATATAATTTAAAAAATATTACAAATTAAGCTACATACTGTATAACTTTGTGTGGGAAAAAAGCTAAGAGCGTTCGGTAGTAAAAAATAAATAAAATCACTGTGTGATCATAAAAGTTAAAAAAAGAAAGAAAGAAAGTTGTGTTGAGTATGACAACTCTTGTTCATGCATATTTCGTAGTTATTCATTTCCTACTGCATGTGTTGTATTCATTCATGTACTTAAAAATATTCATGCTCTGAGTTTATTAAAAAAACTTGAACTGTAATTCCTTTACTATTGTGATCAAAACAATGAATCTGTTCGGAGGCTGTTCTGTAAATAGTTTTCAAATAAACAACAAATAAAGCAACTTCTGATCATCCCCACCCCGTTCCAAGTGAACCACGTCCACTTCCTGTTTAGTCCCCGCCCACCCAGAGTACAGATACAGATAATTTAGATGGTTGAACAGATACAGATACAGATACAGATAGTGGTGTTCTCGCTCATCCCTCCTAAACATCTCTCCAGGCTCAGCTCTTCCTCTTCCATGTGAAAACTGGCGAGGTACGTATCTTGAAACGCTGCCCGGACTGCAGATAAATTGGCTTATCAAATCAAATCAAATCAAACTTTATTTATATAGCAATTTTCATACTTAAGTAGTACAATGTGCTTTACAAGATAAAAACAATTATGCATTCAATAAAAAAAAATATGCATTCAAAACCTTCGCAAACCCAAGTAAAACAAGAACATACTCTATCCACACACATTATCACACTGTTCAGATCCGGTTACTGAAGTTTTAATAAAAAATATATTGCTTGGGGGGTAACATTTTTTTATTTTTTTAAATTTAGGCCTTGTCTTACATAATGTGCCTGAGGATCAGCAGTGCTGGTCCATTACCAACCGTAACATCTTGTAATTAGTGACTGGTAATCCTCAGATCTCTCACTGACCTCCCTCTATTTCCTCAAAGGATTGTGTGTCTTGAGTGTGTTGGTTCGTCATTCTCATCCTGATTTATTTAGACAGATGTACTGTTCTAAAAAATCACAGAGGTGCAAATATATTCCCACACATCAAAATATCAAGTGTCACATGAGTCATAAAACCAGGTACATAGAGTTTCGAGTGCACTCTTTGGATTGAGTGCACAATAAAAATGTGTGTGTCTGTGTGCGTGTATAATAGTGATGAAGTCTGTCGGCAACCAGTCAAACAAGCATGAATCTTTGTATTTACTGTATGTTGTGTGTCACAGAACTCCTGTTTTGTAAACTGTGCGGGGAATTACTGACACTTTCTCCTTTCTGTAAAAAGGACCACACAGCCATCTTCGTGCCATAACTGTCAATAAAAACATTTGGAAATTCCAAAATAATAATTGAGTGAACTGCTCATACTTACTGGATGTAAGATATTTAACCCACATTTATTCACATTTATTTAACCCGGATTTGGCATCAACTGAGATGTAGGCTTTCAATAGCCTACTGCCCGAGTCATCATGCTCCTCGAAAACAAACACTACAGCTGAGTTATAAGAGGATGACATGGAGGTATACAGGCTGAGATGTCTTGTAAGTGCCTCTGTACCCACTCTGGCTCTTCAGAGAAGTCACTTTCCGGTCCAACATGGGATCGTACTCATAAGGTTGTACAATGTCCTGTGTTCCCATTTCAGACAAACAACATCATATAATGTAAATCCTTTGTAAACTAGCAAAATACAACAACAAGGATGATTGCAAATGGTATCCATGGATGGCATGAAGCACTGTCCTGATGATGTGCTGAAGGGGGCGTGTCAGAAAGGGTTGGAGAATCTTAAAGAGACAGAGGTCAATTATCAAGGTGTCATGTAGACATGATGCAAAGTCACATTTCTTTTGCGTCGTTTTTATATATATGCATAATTTTCAAAACAACTTTAGGTAACACAGTTACCTGATTGTGCTATAAAAGGGTACTATGTGCCTAAAAATTACGTAATATCCCCCCCGCCGCCCACCTTAAACACATCATATTTGACAGCCTTCATTAATATCCGTACATGCAGCGTTTCATTAAACTGCCATGCATTGTTTTTTAGATGGCTGAAAATTGCACCTCTGTGGAGTTGTTGTTCCCTTAAAGGCTGATAATATATTTGCTTTTTAATTTTGCATGCTTGTCTACTACATTTGTTACCAGAAGATTCCACCATTGGTCACTTTAGAGCTCAGACTGGACAGAATTGCCTTATTTGTGGGGTGTAATGCTGGATTAGGGTTAGGTCTGCGGAAGCTTGACGCACACCTGACGTGCACCCCACTATGCGTAATGTATATAATGTTAATCATATATTAACCCTGTACTCGGACTCAGGCATAGGGTTAACATGATAGGGTTAACACCAAGGGGAAACTTCTGGCAGTGAAAGTTGAAGCCTATGCGGAAGTGCTAAAAATTGCAGTTGGCTCCAAAACATAAAAAATCCCCATAGACTCCCATGTTAAAAAGGCCAACTTCACAGCAGAAATAAATTTGTTTACAGCCTGGTACAGAAATCCATTTGAGGTTTAATAGGTCAAGACTACCTTCGTGATAACTGTGAGGGGGGTGAATTTTTTTATAACTCATCCGTTTAGATGTTATCTGATCTTGAAATTGCGCAAAATTAGGGGCGTGCCCTGATGATTGACAGGAGCGCTCTTGGCTAGCGGCTTCCTTCAGCTTTTAAATTTGCACTGAAATCCGCCGGCAAGGAGAGCCAGAGGGGTGCAGACAAGCCCATCTTGGTTTTTGGCCGGCTAACACTCGCGCCTTAGCTTTAGCTCGCTTACATCTGTTTGCTCCCGTTAGCTCCGGGTTAGCTCTTAGCTACGGGCAGCTAGGTGTCAATCATCCGCTTTCCCGCACACAGCCCCCCTCTTAGCTCAACCTCTTTGCCCATTTTTGTATTTTCCGGGAGTGACAAGAAGACATGTGACGCTGCCGAGATGGCGATAGTAAGAACCTCCCATTTTGCTTCAATTGTATTTTAAACAAACGAGGCGGAAGCTGTGTCCACAGATATTATACAGTCAATGGTTAACACCAGCCTCAGTTTTGGTGACCTCCTGCAGACATGTTATTATATATCCAGCATTGATAAAATGCTAAACATGGCAACAGCAGAGGAGTAAGCCTATTAATTGTTTGATTTTGAGATGCCAGAAAAATGGCAGCAGCTGTATAGTAGATGGTATGTGACTGTAGTACACAACATGTGCAAGAACTGTCATCGTCCACAGGTTCTTTATTGTATTAAACGTTTTAATTATATTAATTAATGTAGTAGATAGCAGACAGGTGTTGAAATTATGTTGATTTTTCATCAGAATCATCAGTATGGTTGACATCAATATTTCGATTTTCGTTTTTCAGATTTTAGTTTGATCAACTCTGAGGTAAAAAAATAGAAAAGAAAAAGTGAACTCATGGCAATTCAGGAAATTTCTCTATGTTAGGGGTTCCTTATCTTAGTTTCTAAAACATTTTCTTTCTTTCTTTTACAAGAAGAAATCATAGCTGTTGCTGCATCCATTTTCATAATTGGACTCAGGGCCGCTCCACATTCAGGGGACTTTCTGGGTAACCCATTTCTGTGAACTTCAGGCAGCACAGCCCACGCGTGGACTAAAAACAAGTCATATGAGGTCAAGTCTAAAACCTTCACTGGATCTGTTTACCTAAGAGCATTTGGCCAAAGTGTAAAGTTAAAATATCCCAGCATGGTCATACAATTTGTATCCTCACCTGAGGATTGTGGACTGTCGGTACTGAGTGTGAAACTGGACCTGGACCAGACAATCAGACTGTAAAGATCGTAAGATGGCCTCACACAGCAATGTATGAAATATAAAATATTTGGAAAAGCACCTTTGATAATGATACTGCTAAATATTTAAACCATTTGCAGCAGACCAACACTTTGCATCTGTCCTGCATTAGCTTAGTACTGCAGCCAAAGAGGCAGGATGGAGAAATTGTCTTTTCTTCCCCTTGTTTCTTTTCCCCGAAGCCTTCACCCTGTACAGCCTGTCAGGATTAGCCCGATGAGTCACGCCGGCTGATAAATCACGATGCAGATGTTCTGAGTTTGTGAAGCAAGGGATTCCTGTCAGCCTCATGGTCTGAGAGCCTTTCACTGATGAACAACCTTCCTGGAAGTAGCAGAGGAATTTTCCATAGCATCTTTTCATGACCCTGTGTACCTTAAAGCAAATGTACTGTTCTTTTCAATAGTGTCTTCCACTGTTCCTGCAGTGCTTTTAACATATGTATATACTTTGGGAAAACAATTTAGTCCTTATTCGTAATATATTGCCCTGTTTACATACAGTATGTATTTACGACTGTGCTGAAATGTGACATACTTCTCGGATCTGCCTTGGATTGGATTAAAAATGGAGGATTAAATAGTTTGAAACTTTGAGTTTCAGCTATCTACGAAAGCATGTCTTTGGCCCTAAGCCCATGAAGTATGATGTGTGATTCTTTGAACCCCAACCTTTACAGTACAAAATATCCTGCACACAATGTGGGTGAAATAGGTTTTGTGTTTTGTTTTGTTTTGTTATCCAGTTCTGTGTTCATAAACTAAATCTCTACAGATGTCAGATGCTATCTTTTTTACAATATCAGCACTAACATTTCATACCAATTGTAAAGCATGGTAGTGGAGGGTTAATGATTTGGGCTTATTTTACCGTCACCAGACTGGGACACCTTGTAGTCATCAAGTGAACCATGAAGCATGGACCTGTTCTAAAGTATTATATAATCCAATGTGAGGCAATTTGTCCCCTCCACCCCCCCAACCGGCCGAGGCAAATGGCAGCCTTTCCTGATTCGTTCTGCAGGACATTTTTCTGTGTCAAATTCTGCTCTGGATGGGAGATTGAATCAAACTTAAGATTCTATGCAAACCGTTGGTTTCTTTTATAAGATAATTATTTTTAATGAATTGGCTTGTATGAAAACAGTGACTATAAACTGAACTAATGTGGATTTGTTTTGATACAATAAATTAGGTTGAATTGATTATGTCTGTAAAGTGCCCTGATATGACTTTGTTGACGTGAATTAAGCTGCATTGAAGTGAATTGGCAGTTGGCATGAAAATCAGCACCTCCAAATGAAAGACCATGGACCAAGGGTGGACTAAAAAAACACCATAAATCTGATAATTATCTTATTTCTGGTGTGATCATGTAAACACCATTATCTGATATCTTTTATCAGAAAATGGCAGATATGTAATTATGAGAAATCAGATCAACGCACCTAGATTTGCTCCCAATACTTATGTCTTTGTGCAAGTACCCATATATCTTTTTTTTTCTTACATCTGTGCAAAAGAACTGCATCAATTCCATGTTTTTAATTTTTTCCATTACAAATACAGAAGCAATGCAGTTATGATGTGAGCAGAACATAAATGAAAAACATAATGATGTGCTGCAGCATGAAATTTCCCCTGTTCACATGCGGTTAATTTTGCAGGATTATTACCCATTAGCAGCAAACACTAAAACCAAAACCATGGCTGCTGCCATGTTCAACAAAAATGTAATGTTTTTTAAATAACAGGAAGTTATGTTACTATGTACATGTAATGCAAAAGAAATCCAATAATAGACTGGGGAAAAAAAGTATTTCATATAATTAACGGAATATTTAGTCTGTGAAATTGCCTGTTTTTCTTGATTTTAACCCTTAACACTTTGAGATTTTGTTTAAATGTAAAGTTTTAAAATCTATTATTATTATCATTTAAAATGTAGAAATGGATTTTTTTCATATCACATTTAAAAATGACTCAGATCACATTATTACAGTTATCTGATTCCTCCCTGATATCTGAATTTGATCAATCTGATACATGTCTTCTCTTTTTTCTCTTCGTTTTGTTGTTGTTGTTGTTGTTTTTATTACAAGGCCAAACAAAGACTTCAAATTTCAAAGAAATTCAAATTTCCTGCTCATTATTTCTTGGGTCAGGAGCTTGTTCCATGTGGACAAAACTGTCAAATGATAAAAAACTTTAACAGATACACCTAAACTCGTCTCCATGTGGACATGGCCCTACTTCAGCCAATCATATTAACCAAATGTTACACGCAGAACTAGTCAGTAAACTGGATCAGCCATTGTTTTTGATGTTACACCTAAAATTAGCTTGTTGCTACTTGTATTAAACGCTGATTGGTTTTAATGTGTTTACTCAAACGTTTAGCTTTGAACTTGCAAAATCAAAACGTTCAGAACGCAAATCACATAAAAATGACCTTTTCTCAATGTAACAGCTTTTCAACCGAACCAAACTTAATTTCTTAACCCTATAAAGCCAAACGTATCTTATTTGATACATACAGTTTCTGAAACCTTTTGCATCTACGACCTTTTACATCACTTTATGGTAAAAAATACTTTGCTCAAAACCTGGTTGTACACAATCTGATATGCCTGATACCAGGGGCAGAGACCTAAAAATCAAAATTTGACATTATCACACACTAATAAATGGTGAACAGTCAAGAATTATTTTTGCTAATTCTTTTTCATATTCTGTTAAAGGACCAAAAGGTCGACTTTAGAATTAAAAAAATCTGAATTTTCTCCCCATTATTTCTTGGGTTGGGCTTTAAAGGGTTAACTATGATCAGTTTCGAGTCAACTATCTTAAGAGGTTTTCCATTTAAAATAACATGAAAAAACCAAGAACAAAGGAGGACACCACTGCAATTTGAGATATGCTAAAATCAGAGGCTGCTAGAACAGCAGGCGAATGACCTCTCAGTCATACCATGAAATCAGCAGCTGTGTGCCTCCAAGTGAATTACTTTAGGGATTTCATATTCCATAAGAGTAGATGTCTCTTTTTGTTTCGGATTCACTTGAAGTATTTTGTTGTTTTCCTTCTTAACATTTTAATCGCCCCTCCAGAACTTTGATGAACATGTTCTTTACGCAACCCAAAACAAACATCAGTGAGCCTGAGCTAGTCTTACTTTCTATTACTCAGCACAAATATGCATGCACGTAAATCATGGCAAAATCACACATGCTGTGAAAAAGCAGAGATAAAGCACACCTATTGTGTTTGTTTGACTATGATATATATGTGGGATTGTAAAACTACATTCAGTTAATATTCAGCAGTGCACATGTTGAAGCTTTTTTCATATTTGAAGTGCGCTCAAACACTCCATGGCACTGAAAATGCATTGGTTTACAGTACGTATGGCATCAAGCAAGATCTTTACCCTCTGACCCTTTAAAACTATCCCGAGTCCTTTTTTGTTTAGCCATTGCGTTTTTTGTCTAGTCCACCACATGTTATAGACATTAAAGAAAGTATGTGTGGCAAAAAGAGAAAACTCATCACTCTCAGCTGAACATAGAAATGGTCTGATTTATTGAAATGACAACATTTTGCAGACACATCACATCTCATTTTGGTGGAATAAGAGAGANAACTACATAGCATGGACTGTGACTCCGTCCCTCCCTCGTGCTTTCCGTGTCCTGGGATCACTGACTATATAAAGGAGGACCCAGCCTTCCCGAGTTCGCTGAGTCAGGCCAATCTGGAGACTTTCATCAAATCTGCAACTGATAAAAAGCCTAAGTGAACTTTACACGAGCTCCAAACTGACTCAGTGGACAGCTGGTTGAGTGCTCCATAAACTGTTGGGGATCATCTGTCCCAGGCCAACTTTTGAGGTTTTTAAGAGAGAATTAAAGAAGAAACGAAAGTTATCGACATTTCGTACTGGAGTGCAGTGAAAAGATGCAGGAGAAAGGCTTCTTCACCCAAAGGAAAGCAGCAGTGGCACTGTGCATTGTGCTATTAGCATTGGCTCAGGAGGTGAGTACACTGTGTTAACCTTGTTTGTTTAGTTATTGATCTGCAATTAAACTGATGAATATTATAATTATATTTTCAATGTTTTTTAAAATGGAGGGAAATTCTGAGAAATGTTGGCCTAATTATGAACGTTCAAAGATGCAGAAAAAGCTACCGATGTGTTCTCTGAACTGCTTTTTTACATAATTTACAAAAAAGTGTGGCTGGAAGACTCATCTATTGTATGCCACAATCTGTTCCATTGATCCTGATGCTTTGATTAGTCTAGCATCAATATACTATCCTCTGAGAATCAATAGCAATAATGCTAGTTGTTCTTGTTCCATTTGCTTCTGCACATACTGATGTGCCTTTTTGTGTTTGTTCTCACCAGGTTTGTGCGGGTCCGTTGCCGCCACTGGTCCAGTCCAGTTCCGTCCAGAGTGCAGATTCAATAGGGGAACACACCATGCACACATTGAGAAGAGTAGCTCGGATGACCCCACTGTGGAGGATCATGAGCAGCAAACCATCTGGAGCTTTCTGCCAAAACAATTTTGAATGCGCAACAGGACTCTGCAGGTAATCATGCAGGAGAAAATAATCAAAAATGGTGGAAAAATGTCAAATTCTGTAAAAAGTCAGTTATTTGGATAAATGATTTTCTGACTCGCTATACAGAAAGTAAATGATGATACATCAGATATAAATTTAACAGTTTGTGGGGTTTAAAGTGTCACCTAAGATGAATACCCCAAAAATTAAGACTTGACAGTCTTGAGCTTAACCCTTTAAAGTTCACACTTAGCAAAAAGCAAGAGAAAAATGAACAATGATAGCCTAATAAAAATCAATGTCTTTTTAACAAATGGTTGAGTAGCAGCAAATGATTTAGTAACAAAAGTTAAACGGTCCAAATTTGAAACAGTAATAGTATAGCAAACATGTAATTTTGACTAAACATACACAAACCAACTGGTAGTGAGGATTCAAGCAGGTTTATTTCCACAAATTGTTGCTAAAATTCATTATAGTCACTTTTTCTCTACCAAACAGTAGAGCTAGCTTATAAAAGGTTAAGTTGTTCAATGAAATATGAAACAGATGTAACACTACTAGCTATTTAACTAACTTAATTAAATACACCAGCAACACATAATAAAAACCAAGTGACAATGGTTAATAAATCTATGATATTGATAAAATAAGCTACAATGCTTACTGATCAGTGAAAACAGTAGAGGCTAAATGTCCTTAGCTAGCATGTAGCTTCAGCAAGCTCTTGTAAACGTTTTGGCTAGCTCTCAGGAAGCAAGGCACATTATCAACGCCAAGTTTATCTATTTCTTAGCATTTCATACTGTATGTATAAACTTGGTTAACTTTTCATGCTAGATTGTGTTGTTGCCTGCTGACGAACTCCTTATCACGCATTATGCTTCACTGTGAGGAGCAAGCTGATTATTGTAACAATGTAAGCAAAACTTTTGATGAAATTAAAAATGTGTGTGTTGTCTTTAGGGCCGGACACTGCTCAACAAACCAAGGGTCCTCGTCAGAGCCTGCCAAATATTAGATGTCCAAGGACATGAACGGTGTGTTTACGAGTGTACAACCATAATCCTGATGGGTTCTGATAACTGGGATATGAACATATCCACAATTTGTTTTTATTTTATTTCATTTTTTAAAAATCAGAATATGTATTTATGACTACCGGTATATCTCCACGAACACATAAACTTTTTCAGTATGCTGTTGAGGTGCATTTCGACTGCAAAGAAGATTTTTGACCCTGTTCCTCAACAAGAGTGCAAATTTGAAACAAAGGAAGCATTTTTGAATTTCAGAGGATAAGTATTGCAAGTTACTGCAACCTTGAACTTAACTCCACAAATGACGTGATGGAGTCTGATATTCAAACAGCTCTGTAACAAGGTTTTATTGACCGTCTAGCTTAACTGATATGATATGAGAATGAAATGTGATAGAAATAGCAGGGAGCAGGGCAAAGCATGGAGTTTGCACCGTTTTAGAGCTCTTGACCTTTACATTGTCCCACATCGTTATCTTCTTTCGGACTTGATAAGTTATCACACAACTGTGGTGTTACAGTAGAAAGTCTGAACAATTAAATTACAGAGTGCTGATGGAAATAATTGTGTACCCTTTTTAGCTCTTGATAGTAACTTGGAGAAATGTAATTGGCAGATATTATGAAAGTATTTAGGATGTACTGCTTTTGCAGACCAAGAAATGGACTTTTTCAGTCAAATTTGACTTGTGCCGATGAAAGTATGGATGGAAAATGTTCAGAAAAACACAAGATAAGATGAAAATGACACAAAGGAGAATGGAGTAGGGGTTACAGATATATTCAAAGGGATGCTCAGGCTACAATTTAAAATAATCATATTTTTCATTTAGGTCTATACTTTTGAGAGTTTAGTTCTAAATATATCATAAATGTCGGTACTTTCATACACATAATTTAGAATGAATGCAAATCTTAGCAAACATCTTCACAAGATCTTAACTGCATGCATATTTCTCAGATTATTTATATTTATCTTTTATTTGAATGTTAAAAAAAATCCCATTTTTGTTTCTTTTTTGTTTCATTTTATTCCCCATTGTTTGCTATTTTTTTTGTTTGGTTGAGAATAATTTATCACCTTGACTGTTCAGCTCGTCCAGTGTGAACTTGGACTGACAGCACAATGAGGAACAGATTTTAACATAAAGCTGCACAGCCTCAATATTTGCACATCTTTGTCCTTAAATTGCAAGGCGGTTTTAAGAATCCGCTTCAACTCACCTGCAGTTTACTTCACGCACACAGCAGGTGGTTGGTGATATTTTGAAAACTCATCGTGTCTAAGAAATATTTTAGTAGGATTGCACTTTCAAACCCAAATTATCTTTGTACTGTGTACCATTTACTGTACTGTGTTGCCTTTGCATAAAGGACTGGAGAAGAAGTGGAATAAACGCATTGGAAAATAAGAATTTCTTGTGTCAGTGGATTCATGTTTTATTCTAGTTTTGTAATACAATGTGACAATTCTGGTATTGACTATAAAATAACCAGATTTTGTTCCTGTGATTATTGTGCACCACCATTTTCACTTCAATCAGACTTAGATGTTGTGAAGATTATGAACATGAGATAAGGGTCAACAAACAAGATTTGTTCCAATTTTTCTCAGCTCTCTGTTTTCTCATTTATGTCTTGTAAACTTTGAACAGAGTAACTTGTCTTTGTACAGGCAACATCAAATTCCTACAATAGTTGGGATGTCTAGTTTTGAAAGACACACTGATAAACAAATAATGTGCCTTTAACTTTGACTGTAGGTCAACACACATTTGTTGTTAATTTGAGTTTTTACAGCTCAGTTGTTTGACTTTCAACCTGGGATTTCCTCAGATGTGACATATCGCATGGCCTTCATCAGCAATCACAGTTTGTTCAGTTGTCCTGATTGTTAGGGTTTCATTTTTGTCTTTGTTGTTTCGCAGTACAGCATCAACTTGCTTGTACAAAGCCATAAAAAGTTATCCTTTTTTTCCTTTTCTTTTTTTTTCTTTGGCCTTAAGTTCCTCGGCAAAATTATACCATTTTAAGTAAAAAAAAAAACAACAGTTGGAGATAATGGCAATCTCAGTGTTTCAGCAAAGATCACTGTATATAGATTCTATATATATATATATGAAATTATTTATATAGATAAATTCTCTATATCTCCCGTTCCACATCCCAAAGCTGCTCTATTGGATGGAGATCTGGTGACTGTGGAGACCATTGGAGGACAGTGAACTCATCGTCATGTTCAAGAAAGCATTAGGAGAGGATTGGAGCTTTGTGACATGGCGCATTATCCTGCTGGAAGTAGCCATCAGAAGATAATACATGTCGATCGATCCATGTTTTCATGATGTTTCTGCTAAATTCTGAGCCTACCATCTGAATGTGGAGCTGAAATAGAGACTCATCAGACCAGGCAACATTTCTCCATCTTCTATCGTCCAGTGTTGGTGAGTCTGTGTGAATCGTAGCCTCAGTTTCCTGTTCTTAGCTGACAGGAGGGGTGCCCGCCGTGGTCTTCTGCTGCTGTAGCCCATCTGCTTCAAGCTTGGACGTGTTGTGTGTTCAGAGATGATATTCTGCATTATTGGTTGGAACCAGTGGATATCTGAGCTCCTGTTGCCTTTCGATCATCTCCAACCCGTCTGCCCATTCTCTCCTCTGACCCTTAACATCAACAAGACATTCTGGTCCAGCCAACTGCAGCTCACTGGACATGTTCTCTTCTTCAGACCATTTTCTGTAAACCCTAGATATATGGTTGTGTGTGGAAATCCCAGTAATACTCAGACCAACAACCATGCCACATTCAAATTCACTTAAATCCTCTTTCTTCCTCTTTCTGATGCTCAGTTTGAACTTCAGCAAGTCGTCTTTACCATGTCTACATGACTAAATGCATTGAGTTGCTGCCATGTGATTGGCTGGTTAGTTACTTTGTTAAGAAACATTTGAACAGCTAGACCTAATAAAGTGGCCACTGAGTGTATAATCTCTTTCTGTACAGTTAGATGCACAATTCAGTTGGGCTACAAGTATTGCTCAACCAGGCCATTTGTTCAGAGCACCATCTTTGTATAGATGTACAGGAAAATTGTGTTTTCTAACAAAGTATGTCTCATTCTTAACCAGTGTGGTGTGCATAAGAAAATATCTAAGACACTGCTACTTCTGTCTGTGAGGGAGGTGATTGTACTGTATGTACAAATATAACCAGAATCATATTGTCTTTAAGTTATATCAATGGTGATTCCGTCAAATGATGCTGCAGTAATAAAATAAGGATTATATTAAAGCAAAGCAGCAGTAAAGCTGCAACCGAAAACTGAAACATGGTTTTCTTTATTTTTCCTTTTTCTTTTTCTGAAACGTGGTTTTCAATAATGATTTCTTGTGCATGTAGTCATCCGAGAGCTAAATAAAGAGAAAACAGTGAATAACAGAAGGTTAATTGAGATGTAGCTGCATTAATGTGCACTAAATGTTTTACTTTCTGTTTCTTTTAAAGATGCAGATAATATGACTTTGGGGGCACTTGCAAAATGCCAGTGTTCATTTCAGTCCGATAAAGCATATAAATGTAGGAGTTATTCAACACCCAACCACATGATTTTAGGTGTGTGTGTGATTGTGTTGAACATGTCTTTTTGTCTTTTTGACTAAAATAAGCCCAGTGTCTCTCTTGCCTCATCACTTAATATGATTTCACAAAAACATTGGAGATATCTTCTGCTGATGCCTACTCTACATAAATTGACCTACACTCCAAAATTGTCCAGATGAGTTTATGAATGTATTTCATGCTATAAATAAGGTCCAGTTTTAAAAAAACTGTACTTTTCCTTTAAGCTGCTAGAATCCTATCAGACAATAATGGGACAATATTACTCCCTCAGAAGGCTCAAACTGGTCTTTGAAAGTCCCACATGTTTATGGGCGGCTATTAAAATAAAGAGAGGATGCTATCGAGTGGTTAACATGACTGTCTAAACTTTACTGCTACCATCAAATCAAAGAATGAAATGGTAAAACGTGTCACTTTCAACATCTTATTGTGTCTCATAGTGAATAAAACATGGATTCATGAGATATTCATTTGACTGCATTTTGTGTTTAATTATACTTTCACATCATTCCTTGTTCTGAATTGATGCTCTATTCGACCACCATCCCTCCAGCCTCAAAAATGAATAAGAAACTTTTCAATAAGGCAATATGTTAAGATTGTATCTATACTTATGTGTGTTTTTTTATTTATGGTACTGTTATTTTTCTAGCTTTATTTTATATTTATGAAACAAATAATTTGAACTGTGGCAATTTTGGGAGATGCAGCAAAAAAAAAAAAAGAAACAAAATGAAACAAAAAAAGAAACTCTGGAAACAATCATAGGGTGTATAAATAGTTGTTGACTCAGCACATCTCTGGTGGTTGTTCTCATAAATGTGCATGACATATTGGTTCCAGCTTGGCTTTACTAAACACTATAAATATTCTGTGTCTCATATGCATCTGCTGCAGGATGATGATAAGACCGTCTTCCCTGCAAAGCCAGGAGAGCACGCTGACTCATCTGCTTTGCATTTTTTATGCACGGTCACTGTTCAGAAATCTAGCAGCTGCTCTTATAATGTGCAGTCTTTCACAACAAGAAGAATGAGCCAAGTGTGTGAACGATAATATTCCTGTTGATAGCTCCCCCTAAAGAATTTCCTTCCTCCTTGTCAGCAGACCCTAAACACCAGCAGATTGAACGTCAATCTTCCCACTGAACTTTGCCCTGATGATTTCTTACATTCTTTTGTTTAAACATGCAAAGAAAGTGTTATCTATCTTACTTTTCAGTAAGCTGAACATATTCCGTGACCAGAAATCTTAACTACATCTTAACTACATGGATTATTAAATTCTGTAACTTCCCATGGGACACCACTACTATGGGTCAATACATGTGACGTGTGTTCAGACGAAGAACACGATTATCTTAAGAGCTGTATTTTCCCTAGAAAAAAGTTAGTTCTCTTGTTTTTCACTCACATTCTGAAACGTGTGTCTTCTCTATCAGTTAATCAATTCATTCTATTTAGTTACGTTTTTCTTTCCTTTAAAGGCCCATTCTGATCATCTTTTGAGCCATTTTAAAGCGTTCTCAGTGGTCTTTGAATTATAATTATGCAGTTTTTAGCCATAATAACCAAACCTGTGCAGTTATCCAGGACTTTGCTTCTGGACCGATCCGTACCCACACTGAAGACACC
>JAPMNP010661716.1:0-10679 GCA_029874935.1 Atherina boyeri | reverse complement strand
GATCTAATTACTGAGACCATCAAACACATTACACATAGAAAAACAATATAGGGCACATATACAAATAGCAAAAAAAAAAGCTCTTTACAATAATACAAAAATACAATCTAAAAAAAAAGCATCAATAACAGTTATAAAAACAGTAAGTGGGATTTTACGCCCATCATACTTGCCTTAATGTCCTGTAAAGTTTGGTATTACAAACTGGGACATTTTACATATCTTATTTATTTTTCCCCGTTAAACATGACTATTGATAAAATGTTGATTTTTTGAAAAAAATGTCTTGCTTGTTTCTGTGCAAAATATGGTGGAGCAGTGGCATATTTTTTAGTTCTGTTGGGAGTTTGTTTTATTCTGTTATTGTTGACAGTGAATTCTTTTGTTGACCAATAAGCCTGTCTGGGCTGCAGCCCTATCGTGACCCATTTAGTCTTCTTCTGTGTTTACAGGCTTGGCGTGGGCAAGCAGCTGGAAGAGGATGAAAGCATTAGAAAGGACAACTCATTCTAGCCTAATTACATCATCGTTGTTTTTTTTGTTTCGTGTTTTTTCTATGAATACATAAGGTACAAATTATGTTCTTATTGTTTGCAAGGAGCGAGCTCACCACAACTCTCAAATAGCAATACAAACTGTCAAATTAGATTTTTTTGTTGATGGGAACTTCCATTGCCTGTAATAAACAAAAACAGACCTGATGCAATTATTGCAATCATGTTGATGTAGGACCTCTTGAAATGACATATTTTCTATTAAACAGGTATGAATGGCCACTGCCATTCATACTTGCACTGCCACTGTCCAACACTGCCACAAGCAGCCCTTCCTTATCTGTTTGCTGACATTAAAGCCTCTTTCAAATTGGTGACTACCTTTTTCTTGAGAGGAGCAGAGCAGCATTAGCACTGTGCTTGAAGGCCTGTGAGTTTGTCCACACCTGGGCAGTGAAGGCCTCAGAAGTACTCAATTAAGAAGTGTCTCAATATGTCACAACACACATATGCCATACGGTGCGACTGCATGTTACACAAGCCACAGAGCTTGTTTCCACACGCAAAGCGGAATCCTGTGAAATTGCAGGGTTTCATTGATAGACAGACACATTTGAAAGGCAACAGAAGCAATGCAGAAAGCAACAGTGAGGGAAAAAAAGCAAATGTACAAAGTATCCACTAATTGAATTTCTGCTCAGTTGATTACTGTTACCGATTTAAAACACTTGGGGAAAAAAAGTTTTTCTATGCAGTGATATAATAGCTCAGTGAGTGCAGAATAGTAGAGAACTTGAGCATTACGGTCCTCATTTTTACTGAAAATCGTCACTACACTTCTTATGTACTGATTTTGCACTGGTTTAGGAAAAAAACACTTAATCAAAATATACTGAAGCTTCATTTAAAAAAAATGATATATATGAACAAATATTCAAGAGAAATAAATACTATTGTAAGAGTTGCTTTTGAGCTGCCATAGAGAAGCCAGAAAATCATTCAATTACTTGGAAGCATGTGCATCCAGATCATAAGGAACTATATAAAGCAGTGGGTCAATATCACATGTGGACAAGTAAAAATAAAGTTTTTTTCTGATACAATGGAAACCAATACAACATCAAACCTTGCTTTCCAAACCAAACACAAGAACTGAAGGTCTTTTGATAAAAGCCATGGAATGTGTTATGTGTCGCAGCTCTATTCTTAAAACAACCTTAAAAACTTTAACAACCTCAAGCTGTGACTTTAAATAGTAAAACACAGGTGGGATAATTTCAAGAAAATAAGTTCTTTAAAGTCTAGTAAGTAAAAAGTGAAAAAATGCAATAATTTGTCCCCATCCCTGAGAAATCTGCATTTTACAGCAAAGATCAAAAGGTATAAAATTAACAAAACCTTGACACAAACATAACAAACTGTGCAAGAAAAAACACACATATGCTGCTGGCTCATGGCCATACAAATGCACCTCATATCTATTATTTACGGGCAGCACTCCACTTCCAAAGGACAGCTGTGGACCTGAAACAGCTGATAAACACACAAAGCCGGCAAGCTTTTTCATCTGGGCCAGATGCTGATTACAGATGCCACAAGACATGGAACTTAATCACAAGCACACTATCATTTGATGCAATCCCTTGCCTTCAATCCAGTGCAAACACATGGTTGTGACACATTTGATCATCAAGTCTGTCTAGGGATAGTAATTGTCGTTTTGTTGGAATGAGAAACTTGGAGCCTCATGTTTGGGGAAACCGCCGGGTCACCGTGAACTGTGTCAGTCCTTCTACGAATCTTATAAGTGTTTCCTGTAAGAGACGGCTCTGGCTTGGTGGTGTGTGTCCCTGCAATAGCAGAGCTCACATTTTCTGATACTTGTGTCAGGGATTTGATATGAAGATCTGTCTTTATAATTTGTCAAAACCTGTTAAAAAAGTTGTTAAGTGTTATAACTGTCATCAACTCAACACAATATTCACTTAGTCTCCCTTGCTGTGCACTGTGACACTTAAAGACTTGGTGCAACAGCAGACTGAAGAACCATAAATCACACCATATATGCAGTGTATATTCTCACCCTGAATTAAAATTTAAGAGGTGCTCATAAAAGAGTAGCACACAAGGTTCCCAAACACAGCTGATAAGAGAGGTGTGGAAATGTCCTGGTCATTTCGATGGGGATGTGGTCGACCTGTCACTACATCAGGCAATGACAGAACAGAAAGGTTTGTTGCCCACACAAAATCCCAGAATACAATTGTTAAAGAGGTAATTCTCCCTCTACAATTAAACAATATGCACGCTTTGTTATATAATAATATTAAGCTGCCCTAAAATCCAAAAAGATAAAGCTGAATAAGTTACATGTAGCCAACAGTAACCTGATGCTAATGTGATCTGTTTGAAGTTTGGATGAGGATGAGATCAGTAGTTTACCAGAAGAAACTAACCCCCCCCCAAAAAAGAACAAAAAATAAATACTTTGGTACACCTACTAACGTAAAGAACCACATCAGTTGTTTTCACCCTGACCTGCTGTCATCTGGAACAAAGCTACTGACTAATCAGACACAGATTACAAAGGCTCTGTCAATTATACCCACAACTCTTAAAGAGGAAAGAGAATCTCTAAAATTCTTTTAACTTCTATGGATGAATCTGGCAGCTGTTTTGCATGCTGCACTATCTTGGGATGCTGCCTTTACTGCAATGGTAAGTCCTAATTACCTTGTATCTGCTACCAGTTGGTGGGGTTGAACGACTATTCGTTCTTAAAGACATTGCAATTAGAAAAAAAAGAGAGCGTGATTTATCTACAGCAGCCACAGGGCAATATAAGGACAGAATTACAAGGTGTTTATTCACTTCCTATAAAAAGGAAGTACAAGTTAAATCAAACTTTTCTCTGTGAGAAGGTTCATCACCTTAAAAAGACGAGGCAAAGATGACATGGACTGATTAAATGAAACATTATGTCACAGCTACACTCAGATGGAAATTCCATCTTCAAACCTCATCCCTATCTTTCCCAAATGACTGAAACGCTGAAACAAATACACAGAGGACAGAAAACAGTCCAACTTGAAAAATCTCCTGATGAAGGGAATAAAGACGATTTAACTGAGCAGAGTCACTCTAAATATTTTTTAAAGTTCAGATCTCAAATAATGTGCTGACTCTTAATACTTACAGATTATTGGAGCTCTCGGTGTAACACCACGACAGGAGAAATATTCTGGATGCTAAAAATATATATATTTTTATTTCTTTTTAATTACATTTTTTCCCCTTATCATTCAGGCCAACTGGCTGGCTACATAGACAGCGGCATGAATAGCTGGACTGATGATGTTAAACGGTGGCCTTAAGTTACTGATAATGGTATCTTATCTAGTAATCTCAAAGTATACTGTTTTTCATATTAGTTAGGCCTCAGTTCGTTAATGTAAACTATGATTCCTCTGACAGAAACTGGTTTAAATGACTGTCAATCCACGCTTGAATATAAACCACAAATCTCATTGTATCATGTTATCAAAAATTTATTTAGAGAATAGCTTCAGTCTGATACTTATCTTATTTACGCAACAGTCATTTCTTCTGTTCTCTGTATGGGTGGTGCTCTGTCCCTATGTGCACACACACTGCCGTGAGTGTAGGAAAAAATTAAGCAAAAGGTCCATGTTCTTCCTCTTCACGTTAAATTTTTTTTGTACTATCAAATTTTTCTAGTGCTGTTCGAACAGCCAAGAAATATGCAAGTCCTTCCAGATTTCCTCGACATCATTAAGAAAATAATACGATTTTCTTCTCTTCTGCACTGAAAGGCATAGAAATTGCGACAACAACAATAGCAGATGGACTACTCCCAGTATTTGCCCACATTTGTTTTTAGCTTAGGATCTCTGCTCTTATCTAATTGCTGAGAACTTCAGGAGATCAGCAGTAGAATAAAAATCCATCAACTTTAAAGAAATGTCTATTCTTGCACTCTGCAGCCAAACAAAAGCCCACGTAAAATATAGTGTGAATAAAGTCAGTCAATAAATTAGGTGGGTCACAGTACTGAGTAAAACTATATACACAGTTGAGAGGAGTTATGGTTTGATTGGATCTTGTCATTCAATTGGACAGCCATCATTCTCCTGGTACACATGCTGTGGAGAGAACTTGAGTAGGTTACAGTAGATTAACCAGCAGTGTGATGCTGTAGACTTTGTGAGAATATATTCAAGACAGTCTGCTGCCTCTTACTTTCACTGTGGGAGATTAACATACACATAAGTGTAGCCAAATCATCTGTACAGATGTTATCTTTGTTATGTCAATGTTCTCAATTAGCAGGGGGAAAAAAAGAAAAAAAGAGGATTTTATTAGAGCAGTGACAGTGCTCTAATAAACTAGCGGGCATATTTGTTGACCTGGCGGCTGACCGGATCTGGTTAAATGGGATGTATACACTGTAAATCTATGTATGTGGATTGGTCTTTTGCACACATTTATCAGGTCTTCAGTAGAAAACATCGGTACAGACTCTTGTAAATGAGATAGGCACCTGCTGTTGTACATGTCAATCGCACACTAAAACAATGACTCACCCTATTGGGATAAGGCTGAGTGAGGTGGTTAACTACTTTATGACTGTGACGTGTGCTTGAAGGCATCAACTCCTCCAAACCCATCAATCACAGAACACCAGCTGCAAGATTAAGTTACCTCAGATCAGCACAACTCAAGTTAACTGGTTCTCATGTTGAGCTTTTTTCACAAGAAGGTGCGGCTACACGCTGGGCTGCGAGAGGTGAGAACTGCGGTACTGGCAACAGATCTGACAAGGCAATCTAATGACCAGTCACCTGCATTTAGGAAAAAAAAACAGACATCCACGCCCGCTTCCTCACTCCTCAGGGGCATCTGGAAGCGCAAGCTGCACCAGACATCAAACGCTCATAATGAGAGCAATTGGGAGAAGGTGTGTCCAGGAAGTGAGGGGTGTGAAAAGGTTGTAGAGAGGGAGCAGTTGTGAAGCAGTGGAGAGGGGATGGGAGTAATAAAAGCAAAGCTGGCCAGAGAGTTAAACTGGCGGGAAGGTTTTGCTGGTTCAGTTGCACATCGGTAATCCCCAAAAGCACTGCAAGATCCTCTGTGTTCTGTCTGGACAATAGACATTGCAGTTTGCTGCAATCACCCACCGAGCAAGAATGCTGCCCTTAAGGGGAATCCCTTTCTAACCCCAGGAATTTAGCAATCCTGCGGCTTAGTGTTCCACGTCACAAAAATCCCAAAGCTTTCTGTCATGACCTCAGACAAGACATGACAGTTTTCTTGTGTGCCACAAGTGTTGCACTGAAGTGTAAGTCATGTTTTATCACATACACAGCCAGCATTGCCATGCCAACAAATAAAACCTTATCTAAACAGAGTTCGCTCCAAGTATTTTCTTTCACTTCAACGTGCATTTTGAAATGTGTAAATTTGTTGAGAAGCTTACAAATTTGTTTTCCCTGATGTGGATGTGAGATTTAAAGGGGTGAGAGGCATCAAAGGTGGCTACGACTTAAGATGGCAGGGTCACGCTAAGGGTCACAGGTTTAAACCTTGCCCCAGGGAACCTGTTTAGAGGTCAGGTGTGTTTGCTTAGAGACAGGTGGAGTTCAAGCTTCGGGTTGACAGGCAGGCGTCCAAGGTATACAATCCAAGAAATTAGCTATCATGTTGAGCTAATTGCAACCTACATTTAACACATTCCTCGAGTTTAGAGTGGGAAAGCTCGCCAAGTTTTTTTTTTTTTCTGTTCTAAAAAAAAGAAACTGCATGTTTAAATGGGAGTAACTGCAAGCAACCTGAGGGGTCTGAGTCTGAAACCACACCCTCTATATTCTGAGCACAAATAATTTTCTGCAAAAGATTGACTGACTAGTTTTTTTTTAAGCAAACACTGCATTATGAATTTGGCCTGAAGGCCTCATTGGATTTTCTTGAAAACTGCTGTTGATAATGGGAAGATTTAAAGGTAGGGTCTGAGATTCGCAAAACAGCCAGCAGATTTTGAAAATACACAACTCAAATGGTCCTACCCTCTTGCCTCCAACGCTTCCCCTGACTCCACCCATTCAACGACCGTTTGATTGACAAATTTACTGTCCAATGCTTAGGTGGTGTTGGAAATAATAAGCTGGAGTTTTTTCAAGCCCTGTCCGATCCACAGATGATTAACTTGTTTAATTTCCATGTCAGTGCTTNNAACTTAGTGGCTGTAAATGGGTTAGGAATAGGATTTCAAGTGATTTTGCAAAAATGGCAAAAAAAGAGAATCCCAGAACCTACCTTTAATGAAAGACTTATCAAGTCCATGATTATCATTTTTCTGTAAGGGCTGCAATGCTATATATAAAATCAAATAACAATTATGTATCAACTAAGTTCCTTTTTGTTTATGCATTAAGTTATAATAGAACTGAATCTGACCTCATTTAAAAATATCCTTTCTATTAACACTGAATTTTGAATCCATCTAAAGGGGCTTAGTGCCTTTCATTCAGAATACAGTTGTTGGCTGCCGTAATATTCAAAGTTCAAAAACCATTTTTGAAATATTAAGAAAATCTCTACAATGCAAGGAAAATACATACCTTTGCTTAAAGGCAAAATAATAAGATTTTCATTATAAATTTGTCAAAAATAGACACGATTAGAGTTAAAAAAAAAACTTGGGTCTGTCATAATTCCATGTGATATTTAGTTAAATTACAGTTATTGATCTTTTTTAAACGTTTTACGGTGTGGAAAACTTGCAGTACCCTTTTTCCCCCAGTATAGGGCGTAAAAGCCAATTCATTTGCACTCTGGGCAGCGTTTTCAGATGATTTACCTAGCCAGTCTTCTCGTGGAAGAGGAAGAGCAGAGCTGGCAGGGATGTTTAGAAATATCAACCTTTGCTAATTTATTTGATAGAAAGCATGGATGAAACCACGTCAAAGTTACCAATATCACTGCCAGAGTCCGCTTCTTGTTGAAAAAAAAAAAATACGATACGAGTCAGTGAAGTTCATTACTGTCAAATGGTGCTGGGAAGAATCGCCGAAGAATCGCCTTGAAACTTACAAATTCTGCCTTTAAGTTGTAAATCAAGTTTGTGTCTAGTTGTTTTCCATCTCAACAAACTTATTTTGCTTGCATTAAAAAACAAAACAAAAAACATAAATGATCTCTGGTGTACTGTTAAATGGCTGTCATCTAATAAGCCTAAGACGTACAATTAACAAAAGATGAGCAGCTCAGGCTGTCTTTCCAAACCTTTATCTGAGACTTGACCGCTGATCTTGATGGTTTTTCTGCAGGGCCATTTTGTTTTACAGGTGTCTTGTTGGGTTTCTTAGGTGTAGACTCTGGGCTCTGAGGAAACAAACATTATCTAAAATAAGGCATCTCATTTTTTGATGTTTAGTCCTACATCAAAGGACTCAGCAGTTATATCAGCGTTGATGGGAACATAAAACTTAGGTGTACATGCTGATTTTCAAGGAGGGTGGTTCGCTCAGGGCTGCACAACAGGCACAACTCACTTTTTTCTTTGTAGAAACTGTGGTCCAACACAGTCCGCAGAATACTTTGAAACCTTTTTTAATCATCTTGTCATAGTTGCAAGCTTGTCCCCTCTGGGAGCAGTAGTACTTCCTGGATGTAATTACAGTTATGTGCCAACTGTACCGATTCAGCACATGGCAAGTAAACTACTGGAAATGGAAACGGATTTAACGGCCTGTTTTTAGCCAGTGTATCTGTGATTGAATAACCTATTTAAATGTGCTACTTTTAAACAGATACCTGAATGTATGAATGCATTTTCCTAACTGGCTCATAAGCAGCATCTAACTAAGTTATATATAGTATATATTTATATATAGTTATATATTTGTTAAATACATGTTGACAAGTTTTAAAGTGTGACCATGGTCTTCTAATTAGCCTAATTCTGAATAACCTTTACCTTATTGGGGCTCAAGCAGTTTAAGCAGACATATTTCTAATCCCCCACGTCAAAGTACTGACATTCAAGCCTCTTTTATATATATATTATTTCTTTACCTCTACCAATAGCAGCTGCTTTCTCTCACACCTGAAACTGCAATACTATGGATGCTACAAGTATATTGTCGTTCCATTATAAAAAAATAAATCAAATAAAACCTTCTATAATAGTAGTAGCAGAGTTAATAGTGCATTCTGATTATAGAGGTTCAGTTAACTTCAGTCTATATAAAAAAAAACAGGACTTTTCCCACACACCAATGCCTTCTAAAGTTGTAGAGGAAATACTAGACATGCTTGGTAATTTCTTGGTGTTCAGCTACTTAGTAACCCAATAACCTGTCATTGTTCTCTACTCTGGAGGCCTTCACATCAGGTCTACATTGCTTTCAGTCACCTGTGTAATTACCTTGTAACAGCCAAGGCAAGTAACTGAATTTCCTGCACCTACACTTTTCTTGCAATCAAAGGTGTTCAACTTAAAATGGACTAGAAGTATAACTCCCTGCTTTGACACAATTGCTACAAGGCAATTACTCAAGTAATTCCCTTCAGCAAAGCCTTACACATGTCCCCGGAAATTACGGTTGGATTAAAAGCTTATGCCGTCTTCATTTTCTCTAAATTAAATGGATAATTGATATAATTAATAATAGACAAAACTCATTCAAGCAAGAAAAAAGAACGAACTGACTGTCATCAAAGATGCAGCAAAGACCCAAAATGTAATCAGAATAACTCAGGTTTTTACTTGAACCAGGTTAGTCTCCCCTTTTCATATTATTTAGTAATCTTTTATCAATCATCTTAATCACCTTTTTTCTGTCATGAGGCAAACGACACCTCTGATACTACAGAATGTCCAGGTTTTTTAACATAAGTATCAACTTTGACAAAAAGAAAAGTACAGGCATTTTTTCCCTCCTTTTGCTTTTTTTGCAATGTCTTGTTGTTTTTAAGATTTGTGGACAGAAAAGATAACAGGCAAAGGATCTGCCACACACGTGTTCCAGCACGAAAAAATATCATTTGGCACATAAGCAGATAATTATAAGTATGGGAATTGTGCATTTCTAAAATACACTGCAATGCAGATGTCTAAATCTGTCTATCTGCAAATGATCATATGAAAACAAAATCTTCATCCCAGTTTTTTTTTTTTTTTTTAGATAACTTTCATATAATACAGTCCGAATCAGAGCAGAAAATTTATCAAATAGATGTTATTTAGAAAAATAAAACAAACTAGTGACAAATACTGGCACAAATATCCTAGAATGTAGTAAGTGAAAACTTCACTACCACTGTAAACAAGCCAGAAAAAACACCAACTACAGTAAAACATTCTCCTAATGTCCTTAGACATTAGAGTCCTAATTTAATTTTGAATAAAAACAACCCCTGAAAAAAACAAAATTACTTGGAACAAGTATTAGATGTCATTTTGATCTAAACAATGTACAGCACAGATGTTTGACTTTAAAAAACAAAAACAAATAAAAATAAACACAATTTATCCTGAAACACAGCTGAGTTAGCAGTCAAAAGAATAATTGCTCCCAGCCCTACTTTCTAGAACTTTGTGCTTTCATTATTAAAGAATGGACATGGATCGTCATGGAGATAGGGATTAAGATCATGCAGGGAAGGAGGTGTAGGGTTCATGAAGACTTAGATGAGAAGACAACAGAATAAATCAACAGGTGACAGAAATGCTCAGCTGTCATCTGACCCTGAGGGAAGGATCGGCACTCACGTCGCAGGTATGCGCATCTGCCCTGCTTTGATCTTTTGCCTGGCACAGTTTGCACTTGGATAGCGTGCTTTGAAAAAAAGAAAGAAAAAATAAAGAAAGAAAAAAAAGGAAAGCAATCACAAACAGACACAGACGTAAAAATGAGGCAGCTACACACATGCACCCACACACTTGCAAGCGATTGTGCTAACACGCAAAACAAGTGTTCAAAGGCAAGGGCCAGGTGCAAAGCTGAAATGGCATGAGAAACGATAAAAAGGAGCAATCATATTAACAGTGGGATGACAGAGGGACAAAGATATGCAGTGCTTCAGAAAAATGGTTGAAGATGTTTCCCATAACTAAAGAGGGGTGTGTGTGTGTGTGTGTGTGTGTGTGTGTGTGTGTGTGTG
>JAPMNP010661712.1:0-10680 GCA_029874935.1 Atherina boyeri | reverse complement strand
ATGTGTATCGAATCGTTGGTCAGAAATCGTGATACGAACCGAATCGTGAGTTAAGTGTATCGTTACAGCCCTAATACAAAGTTACAAACAGAAAAAGAAATCTACTTCAGTCTATGTCTTAAGAAACACAAAAAAATGTAGTCCTCTGCTTTTAACCCAATCACTGAGGCCAGTGGGCAGCTATTTTTTGGGGGGTGTTAAGGGCCTTGCCCAGCGGGGGCCCACAGTGATTCACCTCTGTTGCCATCCCAGACTTAAACCCACGTTCTCCAGACCCAAGCCGACCTCTGTAACCACTAGGCTACCAAGTTACATTTAAATTTACTAAACAGTGAAAAATACACTATTTTGTAAATGACCTGTTCGTTATAACTTGTTCTGAAATTACATTTCACAAACACAATGACTTTCTATTTTAGAAAGGAGAGGTACCTTCATTCTTGAGTTACTATGGTAACCGTGAGCTTGACCTGCTCGCAGACAGATTTTCCTCAACAAGATTTGAGTTTTTCTCCTGGTAAAGAATCTGAAAAGACCCTGGTTTAACTTCTACAGGAGGCTCTGCAGACATCGATGATCTTTTGCAGATGCACTCAGTGTTTACATGACCATGCGGAGACATGGCTTAACTGCCACGTCAATGTTTATCCATGCAATATGTACCAAGATGTAAACATAATTAATTATTTGCCCTTGGTGTCAGATGGCTGTGTTCTCGCTTCCTGCAGACTGGAGTTTATGCTCCCAAACAACAACAATAGCTGCTGCTTCAAGTGCTTATGCAGAATGACAGCTGTTTCAGACCTCTACTTGCAATTAGATCTCTTCATGACCCCCATTATAAAAGATGAAAATGATATCTAACTTTTCCATTTGTGTTGAGCCTGAAGCAGCTGTTAAAGTCACCTTTAAATGTATTATGTATTTTCACACATAAGAAAGAATTAATTTGCAACGGTTTTAATGATTTTAACATGACTGTAGATCTAACATCAGATTAATGTCCTGTAAAACACTGATTAGTGGGAATTGAGTCAGCTGTCAGGTTTTCAACCACTTCCCCTGTAATGAAATACATAAAATACTATGATAAACAATCAGTCTTTTTGCAATTGATAATACTGACTGGACATCTTTATCATAATTAGAATATGCTGGAAATCATGTGAATATTTCTGAGTGAGGAAGACCGTGGTGAAGCAGAAATAATTTGTGTTTAACAGCATTTCATGCTGTAATAGACATGGTGAAATAGTCATTACATGCAAATGAGCAACAATTTTCCACTTAATATTGCTGTGTGAAAATGTTAAACAAAGAAGTCTCAACCACAAATTATTATTGGGTTAGAGTATGGAAGACAAACATGTTGGAGAGACTCTCATCCGGTTACAGCTAATAAAGCACATTTGATTTAGCTGTAATCATCCATCCAAGTCGGTTTAATGCATGAGTCAAGTGTGCTGATTCAAATGTAAAATCATGTTGGCTACTTTCTCAGCTCCTACTCTTTATTTACATGTTGCTTTGGAGAATTAGTCTGAACTCCTTTTGATAATGGCCACATGGTTAAGTGTCAGAATGACTATTCATAGAGTTGATTTAACTGTAATTAGCACTTCTTGGACAGAAAACTGAGTTTTCATCTCAGACATCTGGGTCAGACTCTGTCTGTTTTGTAAAATCTGCTTTCTGGAACAGACCCCTGGTGAAAACAGATGCACATCCCCCCCTAAACCCACTGCAGCTGTGACTCATGCTTACATTGCAGAGCAGGTGTTCCAGGTTTTGGTCAGAAGCACATTTCCTCTGGTCCTCAGAAAGCTCCTCCACATGGCTGTCAAGGCTGAAGTGCAGTCGCGCCAGCTTCTCCTGCATCTCGCGTACATGTTCCAGTTGCTCAAAGGAGCAGACCTTACCTGAAAATGAGACATAGAACGGTGCAACTTTTTCCCTCCCACTGACTGATTTCTTTTCTTTGCAACAAAGTTAGACGTATTTCCATTACAGCAGATCTTTAAAAATAGCTCCACAGCTATTTGATTTCAGTCTGATTCATGTAATGAAGCCATTTGTCTTTATTTTCATCCTGTAACAGAATATTCCCTTGGAGGCCTCTCAAACCAAGGTTATCTTACCAAAAGCCTGTAATTTCCCTGAGTGGAAGTCGTTGAGGAGGTTAAGGAGGCCTCCTTCCATCTCTCTCACGTCTGAGACGTCTGTGAGGAAGGAGTGCTGCAGGGGGGAAGACTGGACTACTTTACTTGGCCCTGCTGGCTGGGGGGCTCTAGGCTTCTCCCTGTGGGGTCTGACAGACAGGAAACATGACAAGTCTTTGCTTTGTTTTTTGTTTTTCTTTGTGGGGAGTAATTTATGGCAACACAGATTCACACGCACTACCCCATTTGTTGGATTGTTTCTCCAGTTGTTTTTTCACAATGCATTTTCAGGTGTAACTTAAGTTAATACACAAACCTGGTGGTCTTTGGTGGGGCTACGACAGCTGTGAACACCTCCTTCGGCTGTCCAAGAGCTCCTATGGATCTCTTGTACTTGTTTCTGTTCTTAGGGGAGGGAGGCTGCGGCAGGCCAAGAGAGAAGGTTGCACTTTTGCTGGCAGGCAGGACGGAGAGCTTTCGGGGGTTGATAGGTGGAGGAGGGGGCTGAGGGAGAGACACCTTGGGGCTTCGTTTCTTGCGCTTGTCTTCCATGATTGATTTGGGTTGTTTTTTTCCCCCTCCACCTATTTATTTTTGTTGTGAAGCTCCCTCAAAGACTTGTCAAGAGGAGGTTGCACAGCCAGGCTGGTGTGCAGGATGTCCTGAAACAACAAAGGTAGGAAGTTGAAAACCAGCAGCCATCCTCTCAGCATCAGACTATGTGCCAATATTAGTACTGCAGTCCAGGATTCTGCACTCTGCACATTTTGGGATGCTTTAATCCTTCTAACAGCATCACCAAATAATCACAGCAGTATGTCTGCCACAGAGGAAAAATGTCAACATCTCCAGAAAGAATGTAAGAAAAGTGAAGAAGAGCTTTTATCTACTTGCATAAATGTGTTTGCACTTAAGTGAACTTCTGAAATTGATAGAATTTAGTTGTTTTGTTTCCGACGTGCAAAAAGTGTAAAAGCAACAAGCACATTTTTTAGGCCAATCTCATAATGCAAATTCCTTGTTGAATGTTTGAATTGCAAGACAGTAAATACATGTTTTAAATAACTTTTCAGATGAAAAATAAAACAAAACAAGAAACTCATAAAAGCTCAACTGCAATTTGATCTGTTCTCATCACCAGAGTGGTACATATAGTCAACTGATTGCCTCAATAACGTACTTATGGACTCCCAAGAGCCTGTAATATGATACAAAAGGAGCTTTTTAATGGCTGGATGATGCATCAATGCGCTGTAATCTTCTTTGGCGTTTTGCATAACAGGACAAAGGAGTTCAAACGTGTTAACTTTCACATAGAGGCATAAATAAATGTTACGATTTACTGATGATTCCATATAGTACAGATGTATTTAAAATATGTGCTGTATTGCACTTAAGTTATTTAAAGTCAGCTGTCTTGCCTTGTTTTTAGAGAGCCATAAACAAGACAAGTAAAGCACAACCGTGCTTATTTTTTAATTGATATTGCCGCATAATGGTATATTGTAATTATATCAGCAATAGGTCTTGATCCCAATCACAATGAATGAAGGGGGAAAAAAACACGCTTATATGATCCCGTTTATGTCAATACTGCGCCAGTGTCTCCTCAAAGTACAATCCAAAGATGGCTACTACAGTCAGACACAATGGCAACTTTGTACATTCGAATTCTCCTTTGCAGTGTCTATTTCCACTGAAGAAATTAGCAATAACAATATGTAGACAAATGTTTGTTGCATAACAAAGTAAAATACGGCGTGGCAGGTATAAACAGATTTATCGTCCGCAGACAACACAAATTAGACTTACCGTATCAATTACGCACCACAGAGCCAACCGGCTCAGCACAGAGTCGCATTTCTTCTCCTGTGTTTTAAAATATTTAAGTGCACTTGGAATAAATTAACCTATATAAATCACGACATAGTCCATCGAAACCCGCGGCAGCTGCTGCGAAAATTATGATGAAATGTAACGCGCGGCATCGACGCGCTCGGCTCGTGCAGAGCTGTTGTCTTTATCCCTCTTAAAGGGCCAGTCCACCCCACCTTTTAAGAGGAGCAGCAGCTAGCTAGTCTCAGATCAGAATACAGGATTCTGCGTACAGGTAAAGGCACCCGTCAGATGATGAGGGCTCAAAGCAAATATCCCTCAACCTAAGTATCCTCAAATATAATTTAGAATTTCCCTGTGCAATTGCTCTGAACTTTAAGTTACCATAACTGACCACGGGATGGCGCCAGTGTTCCAATCTTTTCTCGCAGTCCTTACTCCTATTTACATTTTGAAATGTCACATCTCTGCCACAATTTGGGTGGCAAACAGGGGTATCCTCCACTTTATAAATTTTTCTATGACATGAACCCCTAATTACAGAAAAATTCAAGTACAACTCCCACAATCTGTTAAAATAATTGTAATATTTTCTATTTGTGGTGACAAGACCAAAGTCAGAGGAAACACCCCTGATGATGCAACTGGGGTTATCTCCTTATTACTGCCCACTGAAATCATATTAGACTCATACTACCAAGGGAGACAAAATCATATTTCCATTATTAATAATTAATGTGCAGTCTGTGAATGCAATGCTGCACATACAGGAATGATTGCTTCTGTGGTTTTAATCGTGATGCATCAGTGTTTCTATTGAATTTTCTTGGTAGAAACAAAGGTGAACTCTGGCCTCGAAGTTAACCAACAATGGAAACACTTCTCCCGCTTCTCCATGCACACGCTTGATATCATCTTACAACTGTTTATGTGGCTGTATATTCACAAACCTTCTGAATTTTCCAATACTGCTGTATGTTTATAACAATCTGACAATATTTGGTACATTAATCTGGTCAAATTAGATTAATTAGGATACAATAAAACAGAACAACTTTGTAAAGTAATACAAAAATATTTCTTTTTTATTAATGGCAGTTCAGAACAAAAAATGTGACACAAAATGCATTTTGTAGAAAAAATACAGACCTCTTAGGCATGTTTGTTTCGCTCTAAAATAAGTGTGACCCACTTTAACTTGAGTCTTAACTGACTTTCTGGTCTGATGAGCTGTTCGAGTACGAGTATGCCTTTCCTAGGACTATTCTGTCTCTGAGGAGTTTGAAGAAGGCGTAGTAGTTGCTGAAGAGAATCAGGGCCAGCGATATCGTCTGATGCCACTTTTCTGAGCATATCAACGAGTAGAGCTGGTAGAATATCATGGCACCTTCTAGGATGATGAGTATGTTCAATATTCGTAAAGGCTTGTTGAAGAAGAACTAGAGAAAGAAATGTGAGAGGGTGTGGTCATCAATGAGCTCTTGAGCAGATGTCATTTAAAACATATGACTAACTGTAGTACAAAAATAAAAGGGTCTGTTCATGTTTGGATACTTACATAGAATCGATAATGGGACACATCTGATGGGACTGCAACATTGTAATGGCCCATGGCTTTATAAACATTCTTATTATGTTTTACCAGGACTCCCTGTGGCCACATGTACTCTTCAGTCCATCTGTGCAAAAGAAGAGTGAGTTCTGAATTAGACTAAAATTAGTCTGAACTGAAAACAGGTGCTAAACAAAGAGAGGTACTTACATGTGCTGAAGGACGTTGGAGCAGAGTGAGGGGTCTACTTTCTGCCAACAGCCAAGGTGAGCTGCAGCTTTGTGAAGCAGGTCACAGTATCGTGGTGGCAACAAGTGCCTCATGAGAATGACTGACGTACTGACTGAAACCAGGATAAAAAGCTCACAAGACCACCGCTTATCTACATACTGGGTGCTCTGAAAGAGAATAAGGAGGCAAAAAACAAACACTTTTAATGTCAAAGAAATAAATGTTTAAAAATCGTATTCAAATCTCAAATCAAACAGCATCTTACCTTTACAAACCATACGGGTACAAACGCCACATAGTATGCACTGAGCATTGAGTTGACCAGCACTTCTTTCATCCTCCAGTTAAAATCCATCTTCAGGTATTCCACCTCCTTGCGGATGAGGTCTGGGGAAAGGCAGCAGGCATGAGTGGGCATGGCCTGGACGCCATACAGCTGGCTGGTGTGCTGTTTCCACGTCTCCTTCAGTACAGTCAGGTAGTCTTTCCCTCGGCTCACACTGCCCACCTCTTTGGAGCCAATGCTAGTGATGGGGGAGAGAGCACCTGCTCGCCGGAAGTCACAGCTCAGCCAGAAGAAAGGAATATACATCCCAAATCTGTGCGAAATAACAGCCACAGTTAAATTTAATGAGCCTAAAGATTTCCATGCAGACCATGGCGCTACTACTGCTACAACAGTAAAATCGAGCAAAATAAGACAGAATGAGGGCAGATTAGGGCCATTACAGCTGATTTATCATTACGGAACTGAGAAATAGTCTCTACTCAGGTAAAGACTAATGAGGATCCTTTAATAAATAAATACATAAAACACAAATGCCTTCTCAAATTAACAGGGAATATAATACAGACACATTAGGAAGGAAGAACAATAATAGAATATCTTGCGTCTTAAAGTATTTCAAATCTCATCTATATTGCTCAAAAATGCAACCAGAGATGTCCTTATAGCTGCTATTTTCATTTAAAATTATGATATATGAAAGCTATATCTGATCTCACTATTAATGGGTTGATTCTGAACAATGATACCCCTATCTAACAAATTTTCTTAAAAAAAGATCTGAAAAAAAAAATAGTAAAACAGAATTCCTGATGATCCTTGACAGAGGTAATACAAAGCAAGCGTGGCATCTGTCGTCTATGGATGGCTGTTAAATGTCCTAGAGCACAAGTGTGTAAAATTTGGCTCATGGGACAGAAGAGGCTTGCAAGCAAGTTCAATCAGGCTAACAATATCTTCAAATTAATGGAGCACACAATGATTATGTGATTGTTTGCAAACATGGCATGCAATCATCAATTTGAATTCGATTTTATCATGCAAATCTTTAATGAAGACAACCTTTTCCTTAGCACATCAACTGAGCAACAAATGTGTTTAGACCCATTTGTTATGCAAATGCATCAATTTAGCTAATGATCGGTGTCTTAGCACATGGAACAATCACTTTGCTGACCCAAATACAACCTATTAAGAGTTAGAAAGGTCAAGGTGCAGAGGGGGGGACAACTTAAACACTTAAATGCAAGGAGAGTTTGGCTGTCAATTAGCTGTTAGGTAAATGATAATATAATATGAATCTTTGTATTTCCTGTTAACACTTACGGGTAGCAAAGGAAGAGCAGGCTGAGAACAGAATATGTTCTGAAGAGATAAATGAGGGATCGACACAGGCTCCAGCCCGTCAGTGTAAGCACAGCAAAACGTGCCATCACTAAAAATATTGAGTGAGGGAAGGAGAGTTTACCACTTTGTGATGCCTGAAGGGAGAGAAGAACGAGGGAGACGGATTAGCTAAATGCATAAATAATACATAAACACAATTACACCTTTAGTTAATATAAGTCCAAGGTCAAGGCCGAATGAGAAAAACACAGTAATGAACCAGTATAACCCATTTATAACAAAGACGTGACATAAGCTTAAATGTTAGAGAAAAAAAGTTATTCTTACCTCTTTTACAATTGCTCCAATTAACCTCCTTGCCAGTATGATGATTGTAAAGACCAGCATGTTATAATCAATAAGATGAAAGTTCTATAAAAAAAAAGATTTACAATTATTGCACTGTTCAAACAATGAGCAGAAAATTCTCTAACTTTGTCATCCAGTGTCCATTAATTAAGTCAACAATGACACTGTAAGATACAAACACAAAATCTGTATTATAATGATATTGTGGAGAAAGTATATTCTGCTGCCTACGTTTACAAACTGCAGGGCTCATTTAGAACATTCCAATTTAGATATTATCAATACTGTTATTTGGATAAAATTATTTGATTTAAGGAAAAGTGCAGTGATCTCCAAAGCAACTGCAAAAACCCCAATATATGACCACAAATCACTAAGTACTGAGTACTTACCAGTGATGTGTGTGATGGAGGGTGTGATGGCGGGTACCACCACACAGTCTTGTAGATGTTGACATAGTGGACAAAGAGGGCGATGAGGTGGCAGAAGAAAAGATGGAGCTCAAACAGCACGTTCTGATCCACAGACAACTCGGGGATCTTGCAGTGCTTCAGAGGAACCACAGTCTGTGTAGCAAGCGGGGGACTGGACATGCATGTTCCTGAGCCGTTCCTGCAGTCAAAATAAATTACATGGAAACTGCTGAAAAATCCCAGATGTTGTGTTTCTTTATAACCGAGTCCAAGACAAGACACAAACATTAGGCTGCACAGCACACATTTGTGATGGGGAGTGGGGTATGGGACCCACCTTGTTCGAGATCGTACCCCTGTTACTGGAGAGCTGGTTGTGTGGTTGCCATTGCTGACGGAGCCTGGCTCACTGCTCAGTGGAGGTCTGCAGTAAGTGGTACGATTCGCCCCTCTCCTTCCACCAGCCATTGCACACACACTCACGGTAGACTTCTAACAGTTTTCTATCTGACTTGTTGAATTCTCTCCTCACTTGTACACCTGTTTACATCAAAGCAGAAGTTCAGGCACTTTTGTCATTAACAATTTTGTTATATGTGCATATTACACATGTGTCTGTGGAAAGGCATATTTTGTATGATGGCATAATTTAGGGCATATTCCTTTGGTAAAGCATTTAGCTGGAAATTTCTTTTGCTCATTGGATAGATAAAACAGCTGAACTTAGAGAGTGAAACACCAAGACCAAAACAAACACAACCTTTCAACCTTGAGTTAAGTGCAAAAATAAATACTTGCAGGGCTAACATGACCAAATAGCCTGCAGTTATTCTTCTTTATGAATATGCATGAAACCACAAGTAGTCAAGTTTAAAAAGAAAAAAGGGGGGGGAGAAAAAAGTTTGGACAAGCTACCCAACATCTCTAAATATGGTGCAGTTTTTGCGGAAGCTGTCACTACAAGTTAGCTAAATAGCGACATTATTTGCTTCCGTTACTAATGTTAAACCTTTAAGGAGTTGGCTGTATTTGAGACATGAGGCACAGGGGGACAACAACGTGGTGGGCCAACACAATGAGGTACGGACCCCTGTCTGTCCGCCAAGACCATGCTTGATTAAATATCAAGATAGGGGCCTAAGCTAACAGCTAGCTCACTAGCTAACCACCACCCAAGCAAACAGGCTACACAAGAAAATGTTCGCTTACCAGTGCGTGCTGTCAGTTAGATGCAGCTCTGTTAGACAGATAATTAGCTAAACGCAATAGATTTTCAGAAGGTTTATTGAAATACAGGCGTGTTTTTCACTGAAGTCAGCGAAGACACTCATTGTTGATGTGAAACCAGTCGCTAGTAGGTGGGGGAGCGTATGTGCTGCTAGCGCGAGCTGTGGGAGGAGAGACATTTAAAGGGGCATTCCGCCGAAATTCATACAGCGGCCGCTGTATTATGTCAAATTTGCAAAGTAGTGACCGATTAAAAATAAAGAAGAAATTGAGAGCGCTCCTTACCTTTGTATTAATTAGGTAAATCTGTGAAAATTTACTGGTAAGTTGGAAAGCGCTGCAACAGTAGGCTACTTGTAATCTGTCTTTATATATATGAGTGATTCTATAATTACGGGTACATACCATGTCCATGGGGTGTATTTATCAATTTGACAAAATATTTATTTCAAGTAATGACCAATTTTATATTGGCTGATATTTATCTTTCTTTTAATACAGAAATTAAAAAAGTTATTTAATTTATTTAGCAAAAAACACAAATTATATAATGGAATTTGCTGTTTTTATGCTGTCCGATTTCATACATTTCAAGTTTGCTCTTGAAAATGAACCCTAGAAGACATATTTGTATATATTTTTTTCAGCATTATTTGTTCAAAATAATCATTAAAACATGATCAAAGTGTTTTTAAAATAATTTGAATCCTTAATAAACATAAAATTAGTCACTTTGTGTGTGTCCGAGAAATCTTTGTCAACTATGTTACCCATTGATATCACCCTTATAAATCAGCAATGGTTTGCTCCAAATTCAAATAAGTATCAAAGCAACAGATCCCACGCCCTTTTTGGTGGGAATTCTGAAGAAAGTGTGGTTAGTTTCTACTCCTCCTCTTCAATACATCTTCAAAATTATTGTCTGTATAAGGAGTGGATTAATTGTTCATCAACTATGTTATCAACATTTTCTTGTGTATTTACCTTAAATGTTATAATCAACAAAATGTAAAGAAAGTACATAGAAATATTAATTAATCAAGGTCATCAGGTGACATGTTTAAGGTTTGTAGAGCCTAGAATGGGCCTAAAATGGAGGAAATGTCAACTATGTTACCTGTCAACTATGTTACCAATCAAGTGTAACACAGTTGACAACACGGTTGACAATGTTGTCAGGGTTTACTGGGTTTATGCTTAAAAAAGTGCCATATGTAAGAATGATGTCTCATCTTTATTTTAAGTTTTCATTAAATGGTGCTGATATGTTACAAGACATTA
>JAPMNP010661693.1:0-11274 GCA_029874935.1 Atherina boyeri | reverse complement strand
TGCAAGACGCATGGCACACGCAAAACCCTCATTTAAATAGGGCGTCTCCAACACGTTTGCACCTCTTGCCATTTACGCACGCAATTTTAATAAATCACCCGCAAACTGCGGCTCCGCCCCAAACGCAAAATCCTAAATTGCACTAACAAATTAGTACACATTAATTGGGATCTTAGTGAATCGGGCCCTTAGTATGTTTCTGTGTTGAGAAGAGGTTGTGAAAGATTGTTTATTATGTTCAGCAACTTGAGCAGCATTTTGTATTATTTATAATTTTAAAAAAGGCAACTATACATCACATGTGCAAAGAGGTATCTTGTGAGGAACATGCAAGCCATATTAGTGCTTCATTAAGGGCCAAAGTATTTTTTCTCTCTTTTTTAACTCTTTTAGCTTACACAAACCAGATAATTGATTTACATCAACTTAAGCATTTGTGTGAGGACAAACCTGGCCAGGGTTTGAGCCCCATCTCCCAGGTTAGTCATTTGCGCTGATCATTGGACCAAACAAAGAGACATCCTTTGACATGGCACATGATCAATTCGAGGCATATTGACTGACAGGCTGTCAATTGTCACACAAGCATTTACTTTCCTCTACGTAACTTTGTGTACTGTTCAGATGCAACCGAAAAATTATTTCTAATAAGAAAGGAAAGTTAGGAAGGATATGATTACCTCCAGCTCGTCTGCCTTTCCCTGCCTGAAATTAGAACTTTTTGTTGGTGGATATAGCTTATGGTTGCTGGTATCAGCGTGGAAAAAATAAAATTAAACATAGACACAATTAAATAAGATATGTAGACATCTCATTATGGTATCCTGAAAATGCAACATTGCAATCCAATGCCAGGAAAACATATTTTCATTACACTGTTGTACAGACACAAGTTACCAGTATAGTTTATTTTAACTGTCAGTAATTGGGATATTTGTCTCAATTTTCCCAAATCCCCAAGACCTGATCTAGACCTAAAAAAAATAAAAACTAGAAACCCCCCCAAAAAAAAATTAAAAGGCAAAACATCATGTTCATTACTGACTGTTTGATTTGAGTGACGATTTGATGATTTTTTGGTTTTCTTATTTTCTTGAAGCAGGAAATGCATTAATTTAAAGCGCTTTATAAATAAAGTGATGATGATGATGATGATGATGATGATATGTAATAAAAAATGCAAGACTGTCCTAAAAATAAGGATTCCTATTGTCAAGACAATCAAGAAACAAATTTCAGATTCTAGACGATTGATGTTGAGGTTGGGTGATGTGTGAAATCTTCAATTAAAAAGAAAGAAAAGATCAAAAAAATGTAATTTATTTCCTCTTTACAGTGTTTTAGCACAAACTTCGCATTTTAAAGATGTTGAGTAAATGCACGTTCACAAAAAATGAGTATACATTTATATCACTCTGAAATGCAGCAGTAATACTGCTGATTATTATTGAGTAAATACATTCAACCTCTGCAGATCTTTCACCTGATGTCATATCATTATATAAATATTCTAACACAAAGTGTTTACAAACAACAAGCTTTTATTAGTAATGCTGTTAAATTAATTCTAAATCAAAGCAATAAGTGATTAGACATTTTAATACCTTAAGATCAATTAATTAACCTCTAGTGGATGCATTGAAACATTGAAAGCTTGCTGGTTTACTATTTTCCAGAACATTTATCATAATGAAAAGTAATTCCCATTCCATCTTGTATACATTTATACAGTTGATACTGCAGTCCATATTTAAGTCAGTAAGTACAACAGAATCATTTGCTCCAGAAGACAAAATAGATCTCACTGATATCTCTGAAAAGAGTGACAGGCAGCCACAAAATAGAGGTTTAACAAAGTGCACACGCTTATGTTGTATCTTTTGTAAAGTGATATTTCTTCAATTAAACTAAAACAACACTTCCTGTATATGTTAAAAAAACTCGTATTTCATGTAATAATTAAAACACAATTTCCTGCAGGTGTCTCTTTAATAGACTAAAGAATTTAGGACCATCTTCCACAGAGAGTTCCTTCACTTACCAGTCTTCACATGTTCATATCTTTAATATACAGTATAAGACTTGGATAAGTGAGAGGATGTAAAATACTGTGGAATGAAAGTTTAGCAATGTTCAGAGGTGGACAACAGAAGATAGACAAGGAACAACAATCGACTGTGCACTGCATAAGCAATTTGCTCTTCTGATTTGCCTGTTGCACTTCACCCACTTTCTTCTTTTGCATTTGTTCAGTGGAATTTTTCTTAAAGGGAGGGAAACTAATCATTCGGTTTGGGTCATGGACAGAATTGTTTGCAGGGAGTTTTCCCACACCACAAAGTACTGCAAGATGTTTCACATTGTCATCACCTAAGGATGGCACTCCCAAACCCCAATGACTGAGCTTCCCCTCCATGTGATATTAATTAGTGCTGGTACTTTTGTTAATCCCAGTTCAAGTAACTGGAATGATTTCACGCAAATATGTTGCCCACTTTTACCAAATTCCCCAGAAGTCATGCCAGGAAAGACTGGCTCACATTTCAGCTATGTGGAACTGCTTTCATACTGTCAACCATATCTTTCAAGCNCAACGACCCACAGAATGTGATCACCCCCCTACAAGGTGTTTCTTTTTTCTTCGTTCCTATTCCCCTTCCTGCCAACTTAGCAAAGCAAGTTATTCTCGTAATGTAAACATTTCACTTTTGCTGTGAGACATTCTTTTTTTCTTTTTTCTTTTTTTTCGCTGAAAGCCCAAGATTGACACTGAGCCTTTGGGTGCTCTTAGCAGGATGTGGTTTGCTGTTAGCTGGCTCAGGTAAGCCATTTATTGCCATTAGTGCTGATGTTGGGAAGAATGCTTTTCTTCCTCTTTTACTGTACCTGTCATGGCTGCCATACAGATACAGTATGTCACACTCTGCATCTACTACTCTTGACAACAAAGTAAAAGAGTGTGCCTGGAGTGTGGGGAACAGACGCTAATTGGTTAGGCATACTAGCATGTTTATGGATTTTTCATGTTTTTGCAAAAGCAAAGGCAACTTAGCTTGTGGAAAAACAAGATGTTTTGAACTTCTTTGGTTTTCAATAGCTGACAGAGTCAATTTTACAATGAGGACATCAGCCCCTGAAGGTTTTGCTCATCAAGCCCAAAGCTATATGCCGTTTCATAGTAGACCACATACCATCTCTATGTAGTGACATACATTGGGTAAGAACACACAAAATCTGTCATGCGGGTGAAAAAATATGTTTGCCACAAACAGTTTTTAAGACTAGATAATAAACATTATTTCAGAATTTAGTTTGTGTTTGCTTGTCTGTTCATGCCAGCTCTGAGCTATTGCAACTGTGCTAAAGCTTGTGGATGCATCTACAGAGGTGGCTGAGGCTTTTTACCAAACTTGTCTGGCACCAAACTTCTGTCCCACAGATTTTGTCCAATATTAGAAACATCAACAATGACCTCTTCTCAAGGAAAATAAAGAAACCGCTTCAAAGTTCGTTTTAGCAAATTCTGAATTGCTTAGTGTTCTATCTATCTAAGAAAAAAGATGGAAATAATCACTTAAAGATGTGTGACAAAGCAGCTAACCTTACAGGCTGTCTTTTATTACTGCGGAGAGGAAAAACATTTAGGAATGAGATCAAAAGAGGGATGACAATACGGTACTTTAGTTCAGAGTATGCATCTGAAAGTCACTGGGACACTCAGGGATAGTAGGTCTCACAATCAAGTGGGGGACAGATGGGAGATGAATGGGATTGATTACACCAGAACATTAGGTATAACAAACCACTGATCTGATGGTCTATCTGCAGTCGTACATCTTCATCTATCATCCACCCTCCTGTCCGTCACCACCATGGCCAGGGGGCAGTCCAGGAGCCAGACGTTGTAAACTCCTTCTTGCACGTGCATTTCATGACTCAGCGCCTGTGCATCCATCTACCCATCTATCTCTTTCCATTGCCCCTCCAAATGTTACTTAAATATCTCTGTTCAGTTGATGCAGCCCTGGGTGAAATGAATGAAATGGTTGAAATGAATGAATGAATGGATGTATGAATACTTTAATGCCTGGGATAGTAACTCTATTTAACTTCCAAAACAAAATAAGAGTGATTTGACTTTTACGCTTCCTGCAAACATGTGGTTTCCACTTCGGGGACATTTTTTGGGGTTTTGCTATTATGCCAGCATTTGCTTTGTATCAGACTCTGTGAACCAAATTCATAAGCCTCTACTTTGCCCTATTATCTGGTTTGCTAATTACCTCAATCTTGTCACTTAAATACAATTATGGACATCATATTGTGTTTTTGATTTAAATATTCTAGGGTAAAGACCTTGGAGGGATCCTTCAGCTTGGCAAATCCTCCGTCGATGTAAAACAAAAACATGCTTTAAAAATGGAAAACAGACTTTTTGACATGTTTGATCACAACAAGAGGGATAAAGATTTTGACATCTGTATTTAACAGAAATCCGCATATAACAGGCCACATACTGTAACCATGCTCTCGTAATGCTGCTAAAAGGTGCCTGATGGAAAGCTTGAAGTTATCCCCCAAGTGGAAATGAAAACCAGAGCTTTGTGGAACTGAGTAACAGAGACTGTATTTCCTTAGCAGATGGCTAAAGTACTTCCTTTGCCACCAACGTTAACATGTACATTAAAAGGTTTTTTTTTTGGTATGGAGGGAAGAAGAGGCCTTCTAGTTGTTATCACAAGCTACAGAGGCTTCATCGGCTTCAGAGACACTGGTCCATCACACTCAGAGGCAATTACACTGAAAGCAGAGAGGTCAGGGGGAAAAGAAGGCAGGAATGAGCCTGCTGGATCAGCTTATCGGATGGCCAGAAACCCAGGAACAGCTGAGGAAACTCACTGTGCTTTTCCCAGAAGTCAGGAGAGTTCAGTGGTGGTGGTGGGGGCAAAGGTCAGGAATTGGAGTTTAATTTCACAGATTATTTAATCAGGGATCTTTTTAATATTTAAAGCCCTGCTGCATACTATATTCTGTAATGATCATATTAATTCTTTAGGAAAGTCACAATTACATTGGAATACTATACGTATACGACAACAGTTACATAGGAATATCAAGTTTAAATATGTTCACAAATGTTAATAATGAATGAATAATAGCAAGTGTAGGTTCTCTAAAACGCCATTTTGTAAGGTTGATATTTCATGAATGTCTAAGCTCAATTTTGCATTTCTTCATTTGTAGTTGTTCATATGCTGAATATTGCCTATAACTAATTTTTGACCACTGGTGGCTTTGATCCATTTTTCTCCAGGTCTATCATGGTTTCCACATGGTCTGTGCTCTGCAGATATGTCTATCAGGAAATATTGCTTCATTGTCATCTGCAGACATGTCACGTAATGCACATGTCTGGGTTCAGGAGTTTAACAAGAAGGGTCGACAAAATGCCCTGGCCAATAAACCACCAGCTGGTTAACTTAAAATGGCCTATGCAGACTGAAACCAAATGATCCTGCTTTCATTGGGACACGGTCTGGCAAAGTGAAAAAAAATGCTGCCAATGAAATGTTGAGGACTGCCCCGCCACCTGAACAGCACAAAGAATGTTTATCCATAGCATGGTTCATATCTCCTCCATTGATCTTTTTGCGTATCATTTTCTAATATCTGTTTTTATGGTGATAAATTCTTCTGCTCGACCAACTTTGAAGGTGATTTGAAACACACTTTTCTTGTAAAAAAAATGTTCTGCTTTGAACCAAACTGTATTTCTGTCCCTTTGAAGATACGATCCTCTCCATCTGTAACCAACTCATTCTCAAAGTCTGTCTTCATCCATTCACTTTGTCTGCAGTTGATATTGCCAGAAGAGAGCTCAAAGCTCAGAGTATAAACAAGCTTTGTATGTATCTTGCCAGCACGTAATGCATGACATGATCTCCATCTACCAAATGTGCACATTTATCCAGCTAAAATAGTAAAAAATGCAAAGACCTGTGCTCATTAACTGTAATCTGTGCAATTCAAAAAGGAAAGGGACTGTGTTTATTTTGACTCAAGCAAAACAATCTCCATCTCCATTCCATTCTCCCGCCAGATTAATTGGCGTATTTGACTTTTGTTTGCAAGACAAGGTTGAGGGCAGACTCCTTGACACCGCCAGTACGGCGGCCAGGAGCAATTGGAGCGCCACACAGCAGTTACTGTGACGAGACAAAGAGGCGAGCACTCTGGGTAATTAAACTCAGTTTAGAGGGTCCATACATCTGATCAAATCAGTTGCAGCAGTACAGAGTTTGTACCTATTGTGCATAGCTTAGATTTGAGGAACTTCTCATAAAACACCCCAGAGATTGAGAGCAGATACATTTCTGTTTGCCTATGCTGTTCAACTGTAGACACTTTTGTTGAGAAGATATGTCAGTTATGTGGCAGGCTCTCCATCAACGACTCAGCACTTCCTTTAAAACATTTTCTCTGCTGGAAAGGGGATCTATCAGCATAAGTGTTGGGTTTACAGGACCCCTGTTGACATATAAGGGACACCCAAGAGATTCCCCAGCCTTTTTCTGACTTATGACCTCATCCTTCTGAGTCTCGTCGTTGTCTCACTCAGGCCCTGACCCCAGCTACCTGGGCACACTCTCATACACGAAGAGGAAGTAGAAAACAACCCCACCACCAATACTCTGCAAATGTGGAAAAGACAGAGAAGTTTGCATGGAGCGGGAAATGGTTTGATCTTTCCAGCAGAGTACTCAAGAAACCAAAATTATGCAAACCACTGAAATATTAACACATTTAGCAGATGAACAGTGGTGTTAACTCACTGGAGACATTATCATTTGAAATATGTTATCGCCCTGACCGTCATTTCTTTAAGTAAATCACTTTGCTTGAAGGACCTGATGGCACTCTTTATGACTTTTATACACCCATTTTATAATATGCTGTAAATAAATACAGCCTTAATGGTATTAAGAACCTCACAGCTTCAGTAAAATTAAGAGAAAATGCTTAGACGTAATCAAGTTCCCTTACTGTATTTTCCCTCAGCCATCTGGTAGCTATTAAACATTGTTTTGGATACTTTGAAAAAGAGCCCATAGCTTACTCATTATCCAAAGCAGTTTCATTCCTGCCCCTCCTCTGTTCCCGACTGTCTCCTATTCGCTCCCTCTCTTTCTTTCTTTCTTTCTTTCTTTCTTTCTTTCTTTCTTTCTTTCTTTCTGCTTGTCTCCAGCTCACCAGACCAGTTCACTTAGGCAGACACATTACTTAATGAGGTAATTGGTCTAATGTCTCTGGGGTACAATGAAAAATGCCACAGTACGGCATGCTACTGTGGTTAAGCTTCAACCTAAAATCACATGCTACTTGGCATTACTGGATGCCATAGATCCTACGCTTGTCATACGCAGTGCTTAGAGCATCCTGACTTTTTTGTTTTTTCACTGAATTAAGAAATAAAAAAGAAAAGATTATGGCATTGTGAGTGTTGAGGGTGGTGTTGCCAGTCAGAACAACTGAAGCATTTTTAACTGGCCACGCTCCGTGATTCTGGCAACACTGACGGCACTAAAATGTGCTGCTGTTGAAACAAAATGCTCGTTCCACTGTGGGGGATCTTGATTTCTGGTATGTGACCTTGCGGTTGACATGGGACCACAAAAAGTAGTGATCCCTTTCTATCCAGCAACAGTTTTCCATCCAGCGCCATTTGTTTTTCATTTGGAGAAACAAAACTGTTCACCCTTTTCCTTCTGTGAAAACATGGCATCCCAGAAGGCTTTGCGGGAAGTATCAATCACTAGAATGGTTGTATTGTGATTACCTCAACACACAGTATCAGACCTGGGCTCTAAAAAGAAAACATGGGACACTGGAGCTATGGCAGCAGAGATAAAGTACAATGATGTGAAGCCCCAACTAAAAACCTTATCTATTACAGGGTAGAGCATGCATATTTGTGAAGCCTCTCTATCAAACAAAGCAAGAACATGATTGTTGATAGATGAGCACGGAGAACATGTCAGGAGATACGGTGCCTCTGCATGAAACATGAGCCTGTTAGTCTGAGAAAACAGTGGAAACACTGTATGCGTATGAATCAGCCAGCGAGTGTGGGAGAATGAAATCACTGGTCCAATTTATTGCCGTGTGTTTCTGCACTCAATGGGTGTTTGTTTTGTTTTTCAGCAAAGTGAATAGAGATTCTATGATTATGAGAAATGCTGCAAATATTTGGGTTGAATATATCCTCCTGTAAAACTATTGTAGAAATTTGGAATAAGAAAAAAGGCTCTTTAACCAATCAAACCATCAATTTCATGTTATGATTCAAGTCTGCTGAAGTGCTCAACAAGACCGTTTTAATGAAACATGTTGAATAATTGAATTTTTTCCCAAATATAGTGACTGGTAACTCCATCGGACCGCTTCCATTAAACTGACGACAGCAAAGGAAGTTTCACTGCTCTCACAGGCTGGTCTGCCAATGGCATGTATGCATAATGAATTAGAAGAAATTGCAGAAAAGTATGCAATCATTTCGGCAATCATGGGATGCCACAATCTCTCCTTTTCCAGTGGTTTCAGTTGATAACCTATTACTGTGTTCTGATTTGATCATTTAGTCAGTAGATTTAAGAGCAAACCAAGGGGTATTTTTCAGGGCAGGATGATTAGATTTCAGGGAGAGATGTATAAAACTCTTTGAAATTAACTTTAGAAAAAGAAAGAGAAAAAACAAAAACAAAAAAAGCCGTTATTTTGTCTACAACCCTAGACTGACCTCTGACCTTCAGATCAAAGAAACACAAAGAAGATCAGAGCAGATAAAGTTATTAGTGTTTGTATATTATTGTAGGTTTGGCATATAGATGTGAGAAAATGGCGACTTTGGCAGGCAGACAGAATGGCTGCAAAATGAAAAATGAAGTGACTCTTGAAGAACTGTTTCCCCTCTGTGTGTTACCAAGATTGCAGTAGTTATAAATTGAAGATGTCACAAACGAATGTTGATTTTCATTTTGAGTGGTGTAATATATGTAACAGAAAATTCTCTCAGCACTAGTTTCGGTGCAAAAATTATGTCCAAACTACAAAGCTATTACGCAGTTGAGGGGTCAAGTAGTGCCTCAATATTTGTTTAACTCTACTTTGAGTACCAGCTGGATGGAGTTTACATCATTAAGAGACTTTGCTCTGGTGTTTGATTCCATATCTGGGACACTGCTGTGTGAATAAAATGCAAATGATGACTAGTGATTTTTCTCTCTTTTGTGATGTGAGAGATATCAAGATAGCAACATCTGTTCATAGTTTACCTGCATAATTTTTGCATGTTTACTAAAACTCCAATTAAAAAATAGATTGAGGTAAACAAAGTTAACCTATGAAAAGATAAGCTGTGAATACTTATGACATCTCATAATAAAGATTAAATCTGACAATTTACTTGTCCATTAACACAATATGTTTTATTTGAAATGTGATGTAATTATGAACTAATGCAGCACTCAAAGCTGCACTGAAAATGTGCTTATGTAAATATAAATGTTCATTCATCTGTAGAGTAACCATCATGTCAAAATCACTATTACCAGTTATTTAGGGTCTAACCCCAGCCTTGCACCACATTTTTTTTTATTTCTGCAGCACCATAAAGCACTCCTTCCACCAAACCTTTCACCACCCCAGTATCGCTGTTTCCTTTCTCTGTCAGAAATTCTCGAGGAAGGGGAGAATGTGAAGTGCAATGGTGAGAATTTCCGCTCAGTGTCTCCTGTTTTTCCTTTTATGACTTCTATCCCATTCATTACTGTAATAGTGGTGAGCTGCCTTCAACAAGGTAATGGGAGGACAAAAGGTTAGGTTTACTTAAACTCGATGAATTTCTTGTTGTTTTCCTGGCTGTGGACAGTTCACATTCATGTCAGACTGTACATCAATGGGTTAACTCCTGAGCGGCTAAATTTCCACCTTGTGGTGGAAAGCATTGTTATGGTCTTACAAGGCTCTTCCATTTATACAGCTGTGATTTACAAGAGAACTACAGGCTACATTAACTCTCTAATAGCATAACATAGCACCTAGGAATTCATCATAGTCCTCTGGTCCTCTGTAAATGTCAACTCACTAACTAGTGAAACTTTCCTGAATTTTAATGTGCATTTAAAACTTTTACTGTATTGGAAGAGTGTGTGGGCTCTTGTGGATGCAACACATCTGTTTTATTCTGTCTGTGACAGTTTAGTCTATTTAAACTTATATGAGAGGATTCATTGTTGATGCTGCTTGGATGATGATAAAAAATAATAATCACATTTACATTGATAAAGTAGCAAACGAGCCAATAACACAATTGTCTGAGATCCATCCAAGTTTTAACAGGGTTTAATAAAGGCCTTAAAATGTTCATATAAGCAAATATTACCTTTTTAAATGTTCATTGTTAGCCAAAACTTTTTTTTCCTTTTTTTAATCATATGTGTACTTGATAATCAATGGCTTACATTTATAAACCAATGACATAACCTCCAGTAATAATTTGTGATATTTGTAGATTTGAGTGTTGACTTCACGAGCATGCAGCATGCTTTTGAGCCTTGCCACGTTCTTAAAGCTATGTCTCTCAGTTTATCTGTCCCCCACTTGCTTTCAGAGTGACAGAGAATAAGGTGACGCCTGCAGGAGTCGAGATACAGCAGAGCTAATGGATTTGTCCCAGGCGTCTAAGAGACAACTGAACCTAGTCTCAAAAAACAAAGGCAGGGAGCTTAAACGCCCCTCTCCTTCATCTTCATTTGGTCCAAGAAGGGACGAAAAAGAAAAAAGGAGCAAACGTCTCACATCTCACCTCATCTACACCACAGCATCCATCCATCATCTTTGGCAGGCTAAATCCCCATCCTTCAATCCCCTTAACAGGGGAAAGTTTTTAATGAGGATCTTTTTAAAAAAAGAAACTTTCTTTATATCATCTGAAGTCCTTTAAAAAATAACCTCGCCTCATTCCATCCGATTGACATAATTTATCAGATTTTTCATGAAATCTCAAACAACCTTTGTGACACATAACCATCTGGTTCTTTTTACTGATATCCTCTAAACTGCTAAATTAAGTACAGATCCAGCTTGGTTCAGGGATTTCTGAAAATAGAGGTGGGGGTGAGGTGGACGGAGGGGCTTAAATCCCAGATTCAAGACAGGTTTTTATTCAGGTTCACTCAGAGTGATGTGGTAAGAATATATATATACTGTATGTAT
>JAPMNP010661679.1:0-15963 GCA_029874935.1 Atherina boyeri | reverse complement strand
TTTTATATGCCGATGATCCCTGCTTGTCCTAGGGAGTGATGTAAAAGATATTGTGTGCACCCTTAGTATAGAGATCGAGTCTATCAATCAGTGGCTCATAGACAATAAACTCCCCATGCATCTGCGCAAGACTGAGTCAGTTTGTTTGGTAATGAAAGGAAACTGAGAAAATTTAGTTCATTAAAAGTGATGTGCAATTGATCTGAAATTGTGTCCAAGTCAACTGTCACACATTTGGGTCTAACATTGGATCAGTCGCTTACAGGTGAATCTATAGCATCTAAAGTTTTATCCAATTTTGCCTTAAAGTTTTATATCGTAAGACAAAGCTTTTGGATTTTTCTGTGAAGAAATTATTGGTTTTGTCTCTGATCCAATGTCCTATGGACTTTTCTTGCTCAGGATGGTATTCTGGTTGGACGGTGAAAGTTAAAAAGAAATTACAAGTGTTGCAGAACAATTTCACCCGGTACCTGTTAAAAGCAGTTTTTATGAAACAAGGTAGATATTTTTTGATTAATTGGATAGTTTTACAGATATCCCCTGTGTCTGTGTTATGTGTTGTGATGTTTCCTGTTTTAGTTTTTCTCTGTGTGTGCAATAACAAGGACCATGGTGGAAACAAGTATTTTACTTTTGCATGTTACTGTATCCTTTGGATTGGCTGTTTTTATGGTTCTGATCCAAAAATAAATCTATCTATATCTATGATCATTCTGGTGTATGTGAACAGCAGTCTCCTACAGTTTAACTTCGTTCTAGAGAGTGACCGATTTCTAATAACCCAACAAAAACACACTGTAAAAGGGCCTTATTATATAGGGAGGAAAGACCAAATCTGGCAACACCAGCCACCAAAAAAAGTCACACCAAGCATCACATTGCGAAGCATAGAGGCAAAATCCGATGAAGGCAGCGGCACTACCTCTGCTCCCTCAATGATTTAATATGGCATCTTTGATCGTCACTTAAAATAATTTTTTGAATAGGTAAATAATGTTAATTTTTTTTCACTTTGAGGTACATCCTTTGTTTCCTACATCAGCCTCGTTCCAAGCTCAAATTGTTAATATTTCTTTATTGAAAAAGTCCATTCATGCAGCAAGTTTTTCCTCATGTTTGTGAGAATATATTGTAGGGGAAAGCTGCAGCTGGCTACGAGTGTGGACTGAATGGAAGGCAACATTTGGAAAATGCCAGTATTCTGAGGGGAATAGCTCGATGCAACATATTGGTAAAAAAGAACAATGAACTAGTTAATGTTTGGAGCTGTAAATATAGCTAAAACATTTTAATTATGAACTATGAACTGAACTAATTCGTTTGAAAATATTTGAACTGAACTTTGAACAAGTTCATGTAGAAAATTAACTTTCCCATAATTTTATCCTGAAACACACTCAATAAGAAAAAAAATGTATTCCTTTTAATACACTTCTTGTGGGTCTGGGAACAATGATGGGAGTATTTTGTTGGTTACAGTATGAATAGGACTAGACTGCTATCTTGTAGTGCTCTAGAACACTGGCAAAGTGTCACGACTGTCCTTAGTGGTGATTTTAGATGCAACATATTCCTCTTACACTCGTCTGCGTCAGAAACATGGAAAATTTGTGACGTCTGTATGGGTTAACATACTGTAGATGAGCGCTGCAATTTGTCAAAGTTGAATTGAAGTTGGGGTGTTTGGACAAAATTACAAGAACCTGCAGAATTTATGGTGATTGACTGAACTTGTGTTGATAGTTGTGATCACAACTCCAACCATTCCTGAAAACACTGATTCTGTTTTTTTGCACTTGTGTATTTTATGAACTTTTCAGAAGTTGCATACAAACCAACTGGAAGTGTTTGTGCCACCTTACTGTATGTCGCAATCTTATCAAGATCTTATCAAGATCTTAGGAAGAAGTGTTTGTACATTGTCTTTTTATTTATTTTTTCTATTATTTTTTCAAGATTTTGCGGGCACTGTGACCTTTATTGAGTAGTAGCTGGAAAGTAAAGGTGCTTTGAGGGAGAGAGGGGGTGACATGCAGCAAAAGACCCCAGGCCAGGATTTGAACCTAGGCCAACTGCATGGAGCAGTTGTAGCCTCTAGATATGGCTGCTTTACCAGGTGAGCTAAACGCCACCTTCAGTTATTATATTGTTGTTGTAGTGTAAATCTCATTAGAGTGTGCCTAAAGTTCCCCAGTTCATCTCTGGATATGACCCAAGAGATGAGATCTGAATCCATCTTCAGTTCACTTGTAATCCGATCAGCCAGGACTGATGTTCATACAGGTGTAAACAGGTAAGGTAAATCCTCTTTGTTCCAAAGCCACTCCATACATTCTGTAAATGGACTGGACTTATTTGTATGACCACTAAACAAGGTGAATAATGTACTTCACACTACATGTCACATCCCCTATTCACATACATTAATTCCCCCTGATTGGCACATTGGGAGCCAACATGGGGTTCAGTGTCTTGCCCAAGGACACTTCGGCATGTAGCCTGGGGAGCCTGGAATAGATCCACCGACCCTCCGATTCATAGATTCTACCACCTGAAAAGCCTCTTCCCAGACTTGCTCACTACAAAATCTAAAATACTTCTTCAACTTTAACATATGAATCATACATAGCTCAGAAACCTATTAAAACCCTCTTCTATGAGCATACAGTATACCACAAAAGTCTTGAGGCATCCCTTGTGTCTTTATATTTTCCTCCAAGGAGCCAGACTTTAATATACATATGATATTTAAAGAAGCTATATCAGTTGTTCTACAGCTTTTCTGATGGATTTTTCACTCATTTACAGTCCAATGAGGAATATACAGTACAGTACTCTTTATTACCACCATTTTTGGTTGCTAAGGATTTTTACACTGTACTGTAAAAGTACCTTTCCTTCCTTCATTTCAAAATTCATACACTAAAAAATAGCCCCAAACAATTTTTTTTTTTTTTTTGTGGAAATTTTTTGCACCTTTATGGTCTTTTTATATTATCAAGAGCAGTTAGACATTCTTTGTCAGGACTTGCAAAAGCTTAAATGATTTTTCCTCACAAGTGGCACCTTGAAACTGCCAATCAAACATTTTAGTATTGAATGACTGAACTGTAACGTCAGTTATTTCTTCCTTGCCTTTGTTTTTTTTTTCTTTCTCATAGACCACACTTCTAAACATTATTTACTTGCTCTATCACTAGCCACAAGCTGTAAATGCCATTTTGAAAATGCTTTGCGTCTTATTAATGGTCATGCTGAGTAGTGCAGTAATTTGCTGTGCTTTGCTCTTATTGGAGGCGAGGGATCTAACGAGGTGCTTTAGAGCAGCACAGAGAACCTGTTTGTCCTTGACATAAAATAAAGATGTGAACTGGTAATATATTTGCTGTTTCTCTTCCTTTATTGTTTTGCTGTGTTTGCCCTCAGGCAATTACAGCAGAAGAGTTGTGTTTCTCAATCACTCAGTAGCACTGTACATAACACCATTTTATCTCCTCCTCCTCCTCCTCCCACCCTCAAACCCTCCCTCTTTCCACCGCAGTGGGAAGGATGAGTAATAAAAAGGAGAGAGCAACTTGTCAGCGTTAAAAGATTATGTGTTTTGCCCCCTCCAAAGGAAGAGAGTAGTGTTTACAGGCTTGAGTGGGTGCTCGCTAGGCCGAGGCTGAGGCTGATTGCACTAGAGTACCCTGTCAGCCAGTGATTTGTCATGTACTTTATCATCTTTGTCACTCTGCAGAGCGTTGTCATAGGTAACGTTCCCGCCTGCCCCCTCCCCTCTTTGTGCTTTGTACCCAGTCAGTGTAGGAAATTTGTATTTACTTTGGGGGAGTGTAATTTGTTCCTCATGGATAATATGACCCTTAGCGGAGCCGGATCACGGGTTAGTTGAAGTGATATTTTCCGGTAATGGTAGTCGTACATCATGGCTGTCAGGCCGGGTTAGGAGGCGAGCACATTACAGCTCCATTTTAGCACTGCAGGCATCTGGGATTATTTTCCATAACCAAGTATGACATGACCGCTCTGCGGAGTGCATTAAATTTTTACTAGCTTTTTTCCCTCCCCTGGCAACTTCTGTGGCTTTTCCCCAAGTCTTGGTCCCGGGGCTGCCACGTTGATGGATACCCGCAGAGTCCCAGCGGTCCTGGCCAAGGTTAGCGGGTGTCACAGCCCTACACCGTTCCCCTCCATCCAATAACCAGCAAATCCTGTTCCCTCTGAGGCGTGCACTACCAACCCTAAGCCCCTTTTCTCTTCCACACACTACACAAATACAGGGAAGAAAAAATTCAGATCGAGGTTTTCTTTTTCTTCTAGAGTTTTTAAGGAATGACCAACATACAAACAGATACACTGGAACCTTGGTAAGTCACATCTTCACTTCAAAGAACAGAGAATATGTCTCATATTGTAGTGTGTGTGACGGTAGACGTTGTTACACTCCAGAGCTTGTGATTGCTCTAATTTTCTTTTCTCATCTTTCCTACTCTTCCTCGTTCTCCCACATTTTGATTCCTCTCTCCTTGGCAGCAAGGTCAGCAGTGTAAATGCCACCTCGTGCCATTGACAAATGGTCGCCCCCCTGTCTGATAATCAGTAAGGTCTCAAAGGTGGACGAGCAGGCGGAGCTCATTAGGGCACCACAGATGAGAAATTAATGTGGAGAATCCAGACCTGGCAGAGAGCCACACTGATGGGCTTTGGGTAGGGGGGGATTGGATGGATGGACCCCATGTGATGGATGACCGGGTCAGCAGGCTGCAACACTCCCCAGACAGTCCCACACATACACAAATATACACACACACGCGCGTATCCTCTGCCTTATAACCCGCCCTCCCTTGTAGCGCAGCTCCCCTCACCCACTGTACTGACACTGCAGAGTTTAAGGCTATGCATAGGGGGTCAGAGGAGAGACATTTCACCCCCTCACTCACACACTGGTAATTAAATGGAAGCAGACTAAACAACACAAATGTTTTTATTCCCCTTTTTGTTTTTAAATGAACTCAGATGTGACATAAAGCAAAAATGCCAGCTTGCACTTACAGTTTATGTATAATACATGTTTTATGTTTATTTATTTAGCAATTATTGCATTTTGTCTTCATTTGCACTTGTTACACCATCACTGGGAATGTATCCTGTGGATTTGTAATTATACCTCTCAGGCTTATTTTGTTTAGTGCAATAAATGAATGGATGAGGCATTATTGCAGTCGTCACTTAAGGACAAACTTTAGAAGTTGTGAATGGATGTCATCAGTAGCGGCGCCTCCATTGCAGATTTTTTCAAAATAAAAGTGATATTTCTACAATTTCGACAAAGTACAGTTGTGACTTGCAGGTGTTTCTATTGAATGGTGTTTAGCACATAAGCTGTCATTGTAAAATCTCATCCAGCGAGACTCCCCTTTCAGGAGGATGGAGGTCTTTACACGTTTTATTATGACACAGGTGTTAACAGTCTGTCATTATGTCAGATCATCTGCAACTCCAGCTTCATTTTCAGTCACATCCTTAAGAGTATAAAATCTGGAAGTTTGCAGATTTCATTCATGCATGGAAGTAGAGTAGAAGATTATTACAGAAGAATAATATCTGTTTAATTCAACTTTTACAGTTTGCATTAAAAACAAAACTCAATATTTTAGCATTCTGAACTATTTGAGATGGTTTCAGCTGTTTGAAATGGAATAATGATGCTTTACATTAATCATTATCATTCTTATCTTGATGTTTAAGGTGAATGTTTCCTTTCTCTTTATGGTTTTTCCACCGTTGACACAGAGGTTTTTGTCTTAACATTTCATTAATCTATTTTCTTTAGCAGTTTGGCCATGTTCAGGGTTGTTGGGGGGGTTGAAGCCTGTTCCCGCAGCCATAGGCCAAGAGGCGGGGTGAACATTTATTTTTCTCTTTGGAAGGAGGGCAACACTGACATGCACCTTTATTCAAAAGTAAATGGTAAGACATCTAAGGCTTTTTTTGTTTATTTCCATGAAAAGCATTGCACTTGCCTTTTAGATTGCCAGCTGACTCTGTGTGATAGCTTGCAGCTTAGCTGTTGGTGGTGAAACAGCATTGTCGGGAGTGCGACTCTTACCTTGAGACGTGATATTATACAAGCCATAATGTTTTACACTTGCCTCTGGAGTGCTCTGCCTCGCCATTCATTTATGGCCAACAATAAAATGTAATAATGCACATGTTTGAATAGGACAAGGTTGCCAAGTCCTTGAAATTGAATGGGGGAAAAACAGTCGCAGCAGTGAATCATGTTTCTAAGGCAATGATTCAATTCCCATTGCAAGCTGAGAACACAGGGAATGGAAAATAATTCCATCAGCAGCAAAAACCATAAATATGCTCTTTGAGTGAGATGTTCACTCCAGTGGAAAGAAAAAGCTATTTCCATCTTTCCTGACCTGGAAAAAGTCTCAGGCAAATTGTTTACTTATAGAGTGTATCAAAGATTTTACAGGATTGGCCACATGCAGATAATCAAGTTAAAGAGATATTAAATCCAGTTTATGTTTAAAAATGGTTGAAAATATAGTGCCCTGATTATATAAGGATATTTGCTGCTGTTGAGTTGAGCACTGATGTAACATCCCCATTTTTATGATTATCAATACAGTTACAAGCAGTTAAGTCGGGTTACAAGGTTCGAAGTGACTGGCAAAAAAAAATTAAAACCAAGAATATATGTGAACGGGAGTGGCTTAATCGGGAATTTGGCTACATTTATACATATTTATGATTTACCATTTTGTAAAATATACACTTAATTCCTTGTGGTTACTCTTTGTACTTACCAGCTTCTTCTACTGTGTACAAGATGTGACTTTCAGAGCATAAACAGACCATATAAGGCCATTTGAGTCTAGTTGTGTGGTCATCTAGGACTTATGTACATTACATGCATAGCTCCCAGCTGCATTATTTTGGTGCGTTAGTCTGGCTTCGAGAAGCTCAATTTCAGTGTAGTTTTGGTCGGAGTAACAATTCTTATTTCTTGTGTAACATAAATGATTAAACTAACTTGAGCTGCAGGTTAGAAATAACACTAATGTTATGAGCGTGCTGCTTTTCAGGTGCAGGGACAGCAACAGCAGAGGGCTGCTGATTAGAGGACTGTGCCGTGGCGTATTTTATACGTGGAACCTTTTGGGTCATGTTAGGCCGTAGGATTTCTTTTTGGCCGATCAAACGTAAGCAGCGCCCTGGCTCCTCGGGTGTGTGTCCTCATCTCTATTTATGAGGCATGGTTGCCAGTTACCAGTCTTTAATAATGCATGGACTAAGACCTTGGGTTCAAACCAGTGTCTCTAGAAACAGGCCACTTATATGAAAAAAAGAAAAGGAGTAAAAAAAATCTTGTTGTTATGCAGGAAGCCTTTCTCAGCACCTATCTCTTTTCTCCCACATGCTCTCTTCATCCCTCACTGTCTCTCTATCTGCCCCCTCTCCCTGCTGAGCGATAGTTCTCCTGCACACCAAGGTTAAATTTTCTCACTGTGCTCAGCGGATGTCAGTCAAGGCCCACCTCACCTGCACATAAGCCCCCCCAGCAACTGGGCCAGTGACTCTCACACAAACCCTCTGCCCCTTCATTGCCCTTTTGTCAAGCCCATGATTTCTGCAGGCAGCTTACCTCAGAATTGACTCGCTCCCTCTTTTTCCTCTCCACAGCAACCTCAGCTCGCAGAAAATAGCTTTATCCCTGCAGCCAAGTCATAGATTTCTTTTTCTGTTTGTCAGATGGCAAAAGCAAACCCAGTGTATTTGATAATGGTGTTATTTATACCAAATGAACAGGGTTCTAATACTGGAGTGTATACCAGAGATGTAAAATATATCTAAGAAAAAAAGATTTCTACAGTTTTCCACTTTTATGAGAAAAGCTAGTTTCTCATTTAGTCTTTTTGGTTTAAAACATTGTTAAAGCTTCACTCTATCCATCACCTTTAGTGGCTACTGGATAAGTCTTTCAGTTTGAATCATAGCGCTGACTAGTTTTAGTTGTATATGCATTATTTATATGGAATTATTCTGTAAGTGCAGTTACCGCAATAATAGAATATAAATGACTAGAAATGAGCTTTTGAATCTGCTAATATAGCATGATAAGATCCTTCTCCTAGCCATATTTGCAGCGATGGACATAAGATTATTATACAACACGGAAATAAAGCTAGTGAGCAGAAACAAATAACTGATGTAGAGGGCCGTTACTCTAATATCCTGCTGTGTATCCTCACCAGAGGCAGTGAGTCACAACAGAAGAGGATCTTAAATGAGGGAAATGGAGAGAGAGGCTGTCCCTGCATTCATGGCGGCAACCACAAACTACTCTAATGACATCAGGGGCTCTGAAAAGGGGCTGCATGCTGTCGGCTCCTGGGCTCAGGCCTGTCCCCTAACCCCTCCTACATCCTTTCCTACAACCGCCACCAACACACTGCTTGTTAGAGGCAGTGTAATTAGGTGGCTGAGCTTGTTGCAAGTAGCCCAGGTCACAGAGGCATGTCCAACCCTTGTCCTGATTGCTCCTTGGGGGATTATTGACAAAACACAAGGAGCATTGCATGTTGGGCTCTAATTATGTGTACAAGGCATAGATGGCCCCGGGGAAATTAAATGAAATTCCCCAGCTTGATGGGTCCTCCACACAGGGGATCCATTCTGTTTCTTATTAAGCTCAGCCATTGTCTCCCTTTATGAGGCTGTTGTGTGGAGCTAGTCACCAGCTAAATGCTTTTAAGTGTCTCTCCTCTCGCAGTGGCAATACATCAGTGACTCATGGTGGAAAATTGCCTGTCGATTGTGATCTACACTGAAAAGAGTGTAAGCAATAAAGCTCCAGATATATTTAACTAATGCTCGCTAATATTTTAAATATGCTGTGTGAAATGGAACACCTGCGTGGTATTTCATTCTGTAATCTTTTTTTATTTTTTTATTCCACCACAGCTTAGTCTGGACACATCCAAACACCTCTGCTCTAATTCCCCTGGCCCAGATACTAGACAGGAATTGATAGTCTCCTGCTTGTGCAAATGAAGTGATAAGGGGTCTCACCCAGATTACACAAGGCCTAAGTGGCACTGAGAAAGCTTATGGAGATGAATGAATTCATGAGGCTGGCTGACAGATTCTTAAGAAGCTATGTAATAAGGGATAAATCAAACAGCTACCATTTTGCCTCTGACTGATTTCAAATTAAAGCTAAGGGATGTGGCAGACCTCCAAGGAGTGGGTGAACTTTAGTATGAAAGTGTGGTCAACCCCTACATATATATATATTTCACTATCATTAAAACATTTTCATGGCTAATGGGGGGAAAAAGCTGCATAAGCAGTAAATACCCAATTCCTTTTGATTCAGCTCAGCAGGATGTTGGTTGTCTGGTTTTTGAATTGCTTGGCTGTTTTTGCGCATGTTGATCATGCTAACCAGCATTAATAATTGAGTATATTACACTGGAAGATGGACAATTGAATAGAATATTTTGAATGTGATTCTAGTTATCAATTCATCATTGAAGCTGGTTAAAAAAGGGAATCGTAAAATAAAACAAGGAGAATGTTTTATGCTGGCAGAGGCACCAGCTACCAGTATAAAACACTGAACATCATTAGAGAGCTGCATATGTGGTTCCATCTTCCAGCACACACTTAGGCCAGATCTGCCTCTACAATCCTCTGGAGACCACTGTGATCATCCCTCATCGATTCCTCATATGAACGTTTGTACAAGCAGACACCAAAGCCTCAGACAAACACGGGGCTTCACGAAGCCAGAATCATACATGAAAAGTGTCTCATTGATATGACCCGAATCACAACAGTGCGTAGCCTTCAGGTCAATTAAGTACAAGCGAGAGCTGCATTAGCTCATTCCAGCCAGTCTTGCATGCCCCGTGGCCATGCAGACAGCCAACTCGCTGGTACAGTGAGTGCACACGCTCTGGAAATGTTACCCAGCCCAGCATTCAGAGAATAATTGGCAGAAGATGCAGATGTGCTGGCTGCTGCAGTCCAAGGCCAGAGAAAAGATTGTGATGCGTCTTGAATGGCAAGCGGAGGTGAGTCATACTGACACTGCTGGCCCTAATGATATTTCTGCTTGGAAAGGCTACACAACCAGGGGAGGGAGACCGAATGTCAACATGCAAACTAATGTGTGGATGGCATTTGGTATTAGCTGTCATGTGTCTGCTTGAGTAACGTGATTTAATATGTACAGATCCAGCCTGGACTCCAATTTAGCAATGCTAATCAGTGCATATATCGTTTCTCCTTTTTCCTAAATCCACCCCCACGTCTATATACAGTAGGAGGTAACATGCCACGAGTGTCCATGAGGCACATGCTCACATCAAGTTGTAGGCATGCAGTTCTAAATAACAAAGCAAAAGACGTGCCCTTTGGGTGGTGAGATAGCTCATTACCTATGAGCGACCTTCCATCTGCACTCATGGCTGCTCAGGGAGCCATTATGATTATGATGGAAATCTCACAAGCCATTACTGGGAGACAGCGCAGGGCTCACTGCAGACACACTAATGGACTCATTTGTAATTGGGAGAGAGGGAAATGACTGTGAGCTAGCAGTGGCTTTGTTTGATAGAGTATGTGGGAGCACATACTAGATTTGACAAATGAAACGGGTTAGTTGTCTATGTGAACCAAACTCATATCCCCCCCGACTGCTGAAACAACCATCCTCACTTTGACTCCCAGAAGCCTGCTCAGCCGTGGTGTTTGAGGAAGAATCTGGGAGACCAGAAGAATGTAGAGTCATTATGGAACAGATGTGTTTGGGGTTGAGGTGGGGCCGTTGTAACATCATAAATTTTGGGTTTTGTGGTGGAACTCATGGAATAAGACAAGTAGAGGCCCCAGAAAGATTTATGAGTTGTTTTTAGTTTTGCTTGTTTGGGTAATTTTTCTGCAACCTAGTATGAAATGCACATTGATCTCTTCTCTCACAGTTTACGTAGATAGATGGAGCACTTTTTCAACTCGCTGCTGGTCGGCAAAAACTTCTTCTGAGGCTTATTTCACATGATCTGACCATCCCTCTCCTTAAACTTTCTTCTCTTTAATCAAACTGGTGCTTCACTGGTAACGTGGAGTTTGCCAGTGTTCAGCATCTGATGGTATGATATCCACTGAGCCTGTTATCCAATATGTCAAAATGATTTGATGAAAGACACAAGGAGAATGGCTGACTCGCCATATTTTGACACGGACCAGAATTTATTTTTACTGCAACATCACCTGATTGTTTAACAGCGTTGTATTTTATGACAAACACCTCAGGATGGAGAGAACGGGTACAGTAGGCGGCTGTATAATCCATTAAATTGTACAAGGCAGTTTGTCCATGTTGTTAGTCCACATCCTACCTATTAAACCAATTTAACATATTACTGCATGTTTATACAAGGAAGCTCCCTCAGCAGGAGCCCGACAGGGACAAATCAGAGAGAGATGGGAAGGAGGGGGGTTTGGGGGGGGGCTAATAAGATTGCCTTGACCTCTGTGATTTATAGATTCATTTGTGTGCTTGTTTAGAAACCTGATCTGCATTATTCATGTTGCAGGAGAGCGGTACCAGGGACATTAGCTGGTTAACCCCTGCTCAGGTTAGGCCACATTATTTTAATGGCCATTGCCAGGGCAGGCCCCTCAGCCCCTTTGTCAGAGCAACAGAAGGGGGGAAGCAGAGGGAGGAACTGGGAGGACGAGAGAGTGCACAGCTCATTTATCCCAAACCAAGTACTATATCTCCCTTACACTGTGAGCAGGTGGGACGAAGGCATTATTATTCAATTATGTCTGTTAACGGTAAACAATGCACAGGGCTTTAATGCTCACAAGAGGAAGATAATTGGTAACCAAATGCCTGCCGACTTTTGACTGCCACGCGTTCCATTATTTATATGTCGCACGCCACCTGTCATGCATCTGATGCCACCGCAGCATCCCGTGTTTTCTGTGCATGTAATTACTTTTCATCTCTGTAATGATCACGCCTTGTAGCCATAAAATAGACGGCAGCAGCTTTGACACAAGGCCACATTTGTCATCATCCCTGTAGACTGATGTGACAGTTATTAGCAGCAAACCAGTCTCTGCAAGCTGAACTGCCACAAGGGAAAACAACGTAACTGCAATATCATAACATCAGTTTAATTTCAGAGTTGTGTGTTTAATGGCCTCATGCCTCTCAGTTTATCATTTCCTCCTAAAGTCTTTGTTCTGGATCAATTCAAAGGGCACGTGAATATAAACAAAAATGTTTGAAGCGTTGAAGCAACTAAATCAATGTTGGTTACAATATTTTTCTAGATGTTTCTTTGGTAGCTTCATCTGTTCATCATATAAGCATCCATACTGTTAACATCCAGAAAATATCACAAGATCCACTGTAATGAATGACATGTAACAAACGCCCCAGTTTTTTTTCCATAAGGATGAGATGTGATCATTTTCCCTCCATCTTCCTACTGAGGATGATCCCCTCCTTTCTGCGCTTTTCTTCTCCTCTGTCTCTGGGGAGAATGCCATCATGCATAAAGACAGACAGAGAGCAGCAGCAGCATATGTCTGTGGCAGAGGATGCGGCACTGACAGGCCGGGCTTATCGTCACTGCAGCTCTTCACTACAAACGTGATTACCGCTGACAGCTCCGACTGCTGATAAAAGCGGGAACATTAAAGAAAACAGAAGAGGCGCACAGTCGACGTACCAGTGTTTCTTCTCATCAAGCCCCCACCGCCGCCGCCTCCTCCTCTCAACCACCAGCAGCAGCTCCTTCTATTCCTCGTCTTCCCAGAACCCTGCGCCGGGGTGTCAGAGCTGTCGAGAGGGGGAAGTGACATCACAAGAATTTGCTAGCAGTCTCGAGGCTCATCATGTCAGCGGCAGCCTGTCTTGTGTCAGGCTTCCCCCAGGCAAGCTGTGATCCAGCCCTCGTCTCGGCACATCAAGACTCCTCGCCAAGGAGGGGAGGGAAGGAGGGAGAGAAAAAAATTAACAGAATGTTTTTCCATCTTGTTAACTGACAGCATCGTTTGTTAGAGCACTGTCTCAGCAAGCGGTAGAGTTTCAGATTGGCAGAGGAGAGAATTGGCAAGTGAAAGCATGGTGAATTATTGAGTTTGGCTGAGGTGTCAAAGCTTCCACGTTGCATTGCGTGGGTTTCCAGAAAGCATCTGAGGTGTGATGGAACAAGCACGGAGGAGTGCTTGATTAAATGAACAGGGACAAGGTTTTCTGGGGCTGGTCAGAATATTGGTATTTGTGCGTCTGCATGCGTGTACGCACTGTATGTAATTATATTTAACATCCCAATGAAAAAGGTACAAAAGCTTGTTTTTTCCCCCATATTACTTTCTTCTCTGCCAGACTGAGACACTACCTCTCGAGCCGTGGAAAATCTGCTCCATCTCCTGGGTAAATCTCCATCTCGCAGATCTGGCCCTCTGTCAGCTCATTTGGACAGAGAAAGGGGCTGCCTCGGCAAAGAATGCTTTTGATTCTCTTTTCATTTATTTGAACTGATCTGCTGTGATTAAGAGCTCCGTGTCTCATTATTCTCTCTTGGAGAGGAGCGAGGTATTGCCTTTTGCCAAAATATTTGAGTGATTAGGGCCCAGGCACGGGCCATGCCAAAGCGACGGGAAGCATTCACTCTGCTTATTAGATTCACTTAAATGCTGTTGTAAATCATTGCTGCCAGTGCTTGGTGCCAGACTCAGCCTCCACTTCGAGAATCTTCCACTGCCAGTGCTAGAGCACAGTGCAGAGCCGCTAGAGGCAGCTGAGACTGCTGGTCTGTACTGGTGTTTGTTTAAGCTTGGCCCCCTAATACAGAAAAACGTTTGTTTGACCAATTTTTGGACTCGGCTCTCTGATGAAAATGGAACTAAACAAGCATCTGAGAGATACGGGTACATTTTAGAAAGCTGATGTGGTTGAAAAGCAGTTGTTTTTTTTTGTCTTTGTTATTTGATTTTTTTTTTTTAAAAGCAACACATAAGTTCAGATGATTTCAAGCCAAGGAAACGTTTGATACTACAGTAGGACATAATTGTTTCTCTTATTCAGATGTCATTTAAAAGACAATTGAAATGTGAATGTGGCAGATGAGTGGCTGTTTGATTGTTACCCCTAGACTGAATAAGTGTGATTAGCTGCAGATTAAACCATGGCGTTATCCTATTCTGTCAATTTTGAGATTGCAGGGTGAAAGAAAAGAAGAAAAATGGCAGCTTGCTGAGCACTCAAGGAAAAATACAGGCTTTAGTCTTTCAAGGTACCCCTGGAAGCTCAATCAGGCCCTCCATTTTGGCACATTGTCAAAAAGCAAGCGCTACAAATCAGAACATATTGTTCCACGGGGGGCATGATAAGAGCCTGTGACCCATGAGCTCCACTGCTCTGCTCAAGCCCTCTGGTGACAAACTGACTCCATCGGTTTTTATTCATTCTACCCCAGTCAGCGTCTGTCACCAAGACCCATCTGTGCTGATACTGCCTCCTTGTCATTTGGTCACTTCCCTCACAAATAACATGAAGGATGCGTCATCTCCCCAACTGCCACAGTAAAGGTCAGTGCATTAAAATGGGAGAAACGTGAGGAGGATTTCTTCAGTCCTGAATGCCCCATAAACACTCGACATCAGCTCTGGCTCCAGCATAGCTTGCTTTTCTGTAAATGCTTTGGTGTAAAAGAGGACAGATGAGGATCATGAGCTGTGACTGCGGTTGGGGAGGTGAGGGTTGAGGAGAAGGAAGAGGTGTGAAAGGGAGAGGCAATTTAACAGTAGCTGTGACTTGGAAGAAGCAAGACGTGGGGGGGGAGATGTATGGCACCCAGCCAGCAGAGCAGTGGAAAACAGTGGTCCAGACTAATGATCCACAGCGTGATCGTTATGGCCCTCACAGAAAGGATGGGTACAAGGCATGGCTCCCTGGAAATCAATTCCCAGGAAGCGCATGAGTACTAGTTGTAAATCATAGTGGGATGGAGGGATGGATGGAGAGCACTGGGGATGAAAGGAGAAGGTAGTTGTGAAAGAGGAGAATGGGTAGAGGGGGAGCTTTCCAGGGTGGATAGAGCATGAAGGGAGAACTTTTTCGATCTTGAACCCCTAAGACAAAAATATCCCACAACCTCTTCACCACACACACAAAACCACCCACCCGAGCTAAAGCAAACCAATGATGTGGCTGTTCCACCCTCCCGTTTTCCCCCCGGCCACCACTTCTGCTTGATGGCTCCATTGCAGGCTGAGGTTTAAAAAAAGTGTTCTCAAATTGATTTATATCCCACAGAAGAGCCCCATCAATCCTAATATGAAACTAATGAAATCATTGAGTGTTGAGGGGAGAATGGTAGGTGTGTGAGAAGGCATTTCTGCATGCGTTGGTGTATGTGTTTTCTCTGTGGTGGTGGGGTAGAAGTCATTTTAGAAACATATTGCGATAAAGAAGGCATTGATCAAGTAGACTCGAGTGATGACAAATGTCCCACCTCTTGAGATAAACCTCTTAAAGCAACAGCTATGGGGCTCAGTGTTATCATCCACTGTGTCCTCAAGGCTTCTCGAAGAACAGCTACCTTGCCATTTTGACTTGATTGGTTAGCTTCAATTTAATCGGTGCATTATACCTTTTTTTAACTTTAAAACGTAATGAATGTTTTTTAAGGGAAACAAAAAGAAATTGCTGGTGTAACGTGACATTTCTAAAAACAAAAAAAAGAAAGAAATCTTGGTAGTGAGACCCTTAGACCGGTTTTAAACATTTCCTGTATTTACCACCCGGGGACTAGCAAGCTGGAAATGTTTATCATATGTAATCACCCACTGAGCAAAAAGTGGGCCAGAAAACGTTTAAACAACGTCATTTCTGAACGTCCACAACACGTACTGCGA
>JAPMNP010661674.1:0-12842 GCA_029874935.1 Atherina boyeri | reverse complement strand
TCTATCTATCTATCTATCTATCTATCTATCTATGATTGTATGTAATGTTAATTCTGTGTGCATTTACCATATAAGTTTTTATATAATATGTAAAAGCTTTTATGGTAAATGCACATAATAAAAGTACTTATTTGCATGTACATTTGTATCTATGCACTTTACCTGCAAACCAGAGATGTAAAACTTGAAGGGAAACGTCTTCAACAGACCAGATGTTTGCATGACCAGTGCAAGCCTGACACATTCATTGTTTACAGTTGAACATAACGTGCACATTGTGCAAAACCAAATTCTCAGAAGCACAGAAACCATTAACGCTAGTTGAATGAAACTGCTGGTAATAAATTTCACTCCTATTCCCGCCTCATGGCTTTTCATCCCCCTCGGCCAAGTGAACAGTGCTCAGAAATGAAGTATGGACAAGAATGTTAACGGCTACCATCAAAGGCCTTCCCCTAGATCTGTGTGTATGTGTGTATGGGAGAGTGTGAGTGTAAAGTACCCCCACAGGTGATTGGATCTGATCTGATCTCATTTGATTGGCTCATCTGTCTGATACCTTCCACAGGCGAGTGAAAGGAGGGGGGTTGGAAGCTTGCCTAAATAATTTAGAGCTTGGATTTGTATTGATCACGGGCCACTCTACTACCTCGTCTCCCTCCATCCCTTTTCAACCCGTTCTTGTTTTGAGATTGTAACCTTGTGCCCCTAGCTCTACCTTCCCTCCCCCAACTCCAGTCTTCAACCTGCACATCAAACAGTGAGCAGATCCATTGCTGTGAGGGAGCAGAACATGAATAACATGGGAGTAGATTTTGAGAAGGCAGGAGAAAGTGTTTTTTAGTAGTTCCTTAAATAGCAGTAAACTAGAAGAAAGGTGTAAGCGTAAAGAAAGAAATGGTACGGTGGGTGCAGAAAAATATTCTGTTGTTTGTGTGTATTCGTGTAGCTTGTACAAGGGCGTCTGTAGGGAGTAATGGAGTGTGTGTAACCTTGGTGATGCAGGTCAGTGGAAGGGTAGAAATGAGTGTTTTGTGTGTACTGAGGCTGATCCAACTTGGTGCATTACTCTTATTAAATACTGCATCATGCCCTGGCCTTGGATCAATCCAACATCATGTAATTACATGCAAAATGTCTCAACAAAATGTGGAATGGATTTGTTGAATAGTTAGTGTAGCTGAGAAGCAAAAATGGCATAAATAAAGATCATATAGTATAAACATGATAATTACTTGTTTAGATTATATATTTTCCTTACATTATGTGGATCTTGCTGTGTTGGAGGTGCTCTGATCAACATGGACTTAATAAGATAATGCTTCTTTTGCCAAACCAAATATTTCTTCTTCACAAAACAGCCTCCCATAAACCCTTCTTGATAAAATTCTTGCAGTCTTATTAGAGCCATTTTTTATTACTTTTTTGTTTTGTTTTTTTGTTTTATGCTAATGGTGACCATGTGAAACTCCTCAGAGCTGTTGATTTACATTTTATTTATCACTATTATTTTCCTGGGGGAAATAATCCACATGAAGTATATATATTTTTTGTTTTTAGCACATGATTTTATGCTTTAAAGGAGCAGATGGGCTTATTTGTTTTTGTTTGTTGTGTGTGTGTGGGGGGGCTTGTAACACAGCTCCACACTAATACAAATGCCAGTAAAGGTTGTGGCAGGAAAGCAGAGGAGGAAATGTCTGGATACAATAGAAAGAGTTATGGGATGAATTATTGAGGCTTTGATATGGAAGAGAGCTTGGGTGGAAAGAGATGGCCTCAACTGTGCTCTTAAGACAGGGTGTAACACATCCAATGTACACAGACACATGGAGAACTCACACATTCAGACACTCACGCTCAAATGCTGGGCGCTTTGTGTGAGGACATGTTAATGGAGTCGCCCAGTCAGACAGGCAGGCAGACAGGGCCACACAGGAGTCTGCTCTGCCCAGATTCCCACCACAAAACGCACCAAGCCCACAAGGATAAACGCCCCAAGACCAAACCGACTGCACTTCTATTCTTACTAAAAACACATTAATGCTGCAAGTGTCTCCTCCTTTCCCAATTCAATATTTTTTTTCCCATAAGCAGGGGGATTCCAGGGTCAGGAAAAAACAAATCCAGTTTTTCATTGCTGCAAAGCATGTTATTCCGTAGCACAGAAAGCTTTTTTTGTTTTTTTTTGGTAGTGTGTTTTTCTTTGAGCTGCAGACTGTTCCCCTGTGTACTGATCTGTCTGGCTGGAAACTGTCCAGTGGTAGAGCTCTTTTCCTCCAACCGACTGTGGGCCTGTCACTCAGGACCTTTGTTTCGTGGATAGATCAATAGTTAACCTGCTGCTGGATACACTAAGCGGTAGATGTGTTCCACTTGATTTTAGACCTTTGGCAGTTTTTAGATCTGATGCTGTCTGTTAACAAAGTCTTAACAATGCTATCAGGGTTGCAGTAAATTAGCTCATCAGTCTCCTCTAACACGATTGTCAGTGGGAGCAGAACTTGTTTAAAGGACTGTGATTTGTTCAGGTTGAAGCAGATTATGTTCAAGTGCTGTTGTTGATGAGAACGTCCTTAAGCTGAGGATGTTTTCTTGTTTCACAACTTTACAAGTTACTCAATATCAAATTGGGAATCAACTTACTGTAAATTTTATCTTTATTGCTGTGCTGTCCTATGTTTGAGTGCATTTTACTTAAAACACTTTCTGCACACTTGAACAGCTTGTTTGAGCTCAGTGGCATCCAGTTTATTGCTTTGTTGATACCCAAGCTGTCCTCAATGTGCCTAGTAGCAGCATGGTATTTGTTTACCGTGGTGAATATGTGTGAGTATGTAATGTTCATTGTGGTTTGCAAATAAAAATAAAGGTGTCATTGTTGACAACTAATCAGCAGTTCATCTATATGTCCTCCTGGACAGGAAGTGTTCCAACATGAAAGGAGAACTTCATACGCAATATTTGTAAGAGGTTTAGTTCATTAAAATGGTAGCAGTTATAAACATCTGTCTTTTTTCTGTCTCTTCAGTCACCATCTCTACCAGTGTGTCATTTGATGGTCTGCTGGTGACCGGCCTTTACACCTCCACACCGGTACAGTCGGCTCCCATTCCGGCCCCAGCTGCTTTTGGTTTTGGTAAGTCTTTACATACACTTTAAAGCTGTGAGAAAATCTTTGATACTCTAAATACAATCTGTGTACTGGGATAGTGGAGTTTCACAATGAAGATGATCCTAAACAATCATTCACACTTACTCCCAATGAGAAAAAAACAATTTCCCTACTTGAAACCGGCCATGTTGGATAGGGGATGGTGAAAATGTGGCCTCAAGTTTGGCCAGGGGTGTTTTCACTGATGTTTGAGATTAAATATAGAAAAACTGAATACAGGATAGATGAGGACACTTGAAAACAAAGCTTAACAATGCAAATTTAATGAAAATAAAAAGGTTTTTGGGTAAGCTTCTGAAATATTGGAGAAAAGATTCTGTGAGAAGTTGGCATCATAATTGCCTTTTTGCCAAACATATAAATACATTAGTGTTTTTGCAAGAAAGTTGAGGGATTGTTATTCTTCTGAATTTCTGGTTTGTAAAACACTGTCTGCACCTTCTTTGCAATGTCATTGGCTGATACTTCAAAGCTAAGAGACATCAAGAAATTAGATGAAGTCTGTGAGGATGGAGCCCCTGAATGCGTGTATGGAGGCTCTCTTGGGGGAGTTTAGGGACCATAAAGAACTACTCAGAGAACAGGGATGCTGGCTCAAAACTTCTGCCCAGTTTGTTCACTTATCCTGACTAACTCTACTGTTCTTCAGACGCTGACTTCACTCTGGCCCGGGTAGCTCTTCAATTTTGGCAGTTCTGTTTACTGGGGAGTCATCCAAGCAAGGATTGCATCACCTTTGCTTCACACTAATTACTTGAACATTTTTAAGAGAGCTGCATATACCACAATGCTCAACTGTGACTTTCTGTATGGTCTGTGTTTAAATTCTGCAAAGCCATACATTACAACGTGTGTAAGAGTCAGTGATGCTGTGCAGGTCCCACAAAGTCAGTCACTCAGACCTGGAGTTCTCTGCATTTAGTCTCTGTTCATATTCTTTAGAGTGGACTTTTAGCAGGGGCGTAACTATCATCTCAGACATGAGGGGAATAATTTTTCAGAGGTCTATTAAGTGATTTATCATCCTCTCACATTCAATCGTACCTCTCCTTAGTGGCTAAAGAACCACATAATCACTGATGGCCAAAGTGCAGCACCAGGGGACCGACTTTAGTTCTTTAAACTATGTACTAACAAAATCTAAAGTTCAAACTCTGACCCACACAATGACCCTCGAACATCTACACGAATAATGCAGTAGTTAAACAACATCTGAAAATAAATAAATAATAAACAAATAAACAAAAATGTCTAAATATAAAATGCATCTTTAAACTTTCTTGTCAATTTTTGATTTTGAACTAAGGCAATCAATCACCTCTTGATTAGCTATATTAAAAAATATTATTTTCAGTTCTAGATCATATATATGTATATATGGTCTTGGGATCTGGGTGATGTGGCTTTAGTGTGGCAACCCCTGGCTCTATCACTGTCTGCAGGCTCTCACTAACAGTCAGAGCTGCAGCCTGGTCTCTGCCCTGACACATGGCCTTCTTCCTGTTCAACCTGTTACAATACATACACAAAAAAATGAGGGTAATTCTGAAATATCTGTAAAAACCATGTCCTAATACCTGTCTGGTTTCTCTCTGTAAAAGACATATTTTTCTCAGCAAGTTATGATCCCTCCTTACCTGTGAAGACCCTGGATCATCGTCCCTGCTGCTGGTCTCTAGTCTAATGTCTCCTCCCTGACTCTGCTTTTTCTATTGTGGCAAAAAAAAAAAAAAAAAGTGAAAAGAAAAATATTGGAATAGAATTAGGAAGAGTAGCAGGGAAATTGTGTAAATTAACCTCATAGTCACTTTTATGCTGTATGCTGATTTTTAGATGATTTTTTTTCTCTGTTCACTTGTGCACCAGTCCATCTCCTCCCTGACCTGCTCTCTGTGTAGTATCAACAAAGATTTATATTAAGTATGTTGAAAGCAATAATGAGCACAAACTGCACAGAAATGAAAGATGATTAGGTTTATTCCTAACAAATAACTAATTAGCAGGGGATGTAACATAACTAACAACAACATTATGATTCTTGTTAACTAGCTTAACATGATACATTAACATATTTTTTTTATTTTTTATTTTTTCCCTCTTGTCCTGTCCAGCATCGAAGCAAGCAGAATAATGATCTGTCTGCTATGTTGTGCCGAGCAGATTTTTCTTTGCCAAGAGGAGCTTTATGATAATGATAATCTAAATTAATCTTATTTAATTTGATTTTATTTTTGATGCTTGTTTGTAAATTAACTTTACATAATATTGCCGGACCTGACGGGGAGAGAGAGTGAAGAGAAGATAGAGAGTGGACAGGGATTGAAAGAGAAAGGGGGGAGTAGAGAGACAAGAAGGAGGAATACACCAAGCAGCCAACTGCTACACCTGTTGCGAGACAGAAAAAAAAAGAATATTTCCCGGCCTCGGCCTAAAAGCAAGCTAACAATCCTAAGAGGCACACAGAAGAGGAAAAATTACATTAAAGTAAACAACAATCATGGCACAAAAGTTCGTACACTCATGCATAAGTCCATAGATACATATGCATAACACAACAGTCAAATGGCTAAACAACAGTAGTCATTAATGTACATAGTTTATATGTTTACCAATGGATGCAATGACAGTGTCACCATGCAGACATGTTTTAACTAGTCATCATTTAGCAAACATTATCTGCAGGCAACAGCATTATTCAATTTATACGGTTTGTTTGGAAAAAAATACAGTTTTTTGCTGGCTCTGGTTTGCTGAACACGACTATGCCACAGCGTGCAGCACTGCTCAGCAGCGAATCTCCTGTCATTAGCATGTATGCGCTTAAAGTGTGTTAAAAGACGGCTCAGAAAAACATGTTAACATATGCTTATAATGGATCGTATGGTTGTATCGACTGTAAAAAAAAGTATGGGGAACAGAGGGCACAGATACAGGAATTAGTACTCCCATGACTTCAGGAATAATTATTGATCTGCATGGAAAGTTTATGAGACACTCTTAACTTCATGCAGCAGCCTTCCTGGTCTGCAGACCATAATGTCACATCTGGAGACTGGAGATTCTTCAGCCTTGGGAGGGCTGAATGAGGATGTTCCCAAATAGAATATCCCTCATCAATGAGCTCATGGAAACCTGATGACATTGCTGTGCACAAGAGACCCGGTGTTGAAGTCAAATGCTTTGAGGATAATAAAGTGGAACAAATGAAAAAAATTAGAAGCTGCTTGATGCCCATTGTTGTGACAAATACAAAGGGACCCATGAAAACAAGAAGGTCACGCAATTCCACAAGGGAGATTTATGAGCATACTGTTTAGTGTAAAGCAATTAAGATAGGGTGTTGCTCTAATCTCTCTCTATGGACACATGATTAACATATGCACATTAACATGCATAAACACATAGAATTAGACATATGAATACATACTCACACATACACACTCAATGTGCCTCTAGGTCTTGAAGTGGTTGTTTGTTCAGAGAACATGTGGTTGACAGATGTATCAATGCAGGAACCAATATGAACTTTAGCTCTGGAAGAATTAAACTATGCTGCGATCACAGAATCACACATGCTGGCAGAAGATCAGTGGTGAATGAAGAGAACTGAAGGTTTTTGAGGTTTGAAATCGCAGTTTAATGATAAGCATAAGCCTATAAAGAGAACTTTATTATTTTAGTTTTGGTGTTAATAGCGAGGAGGAGGTCAGATAGAGGAAAATACAGAGAAGGAATTACTTTGAAAAAGGGAAAAATGAAGAAGAAATAAACAGATGATAAAAACCTCGGTGATTATCCAGGTTGTGCCATGTCTCAGTGTCAAGAAAGAAAGGCTCCAGCCCCATAAGACCCTTGAGGATAAAGCAAGTACAGCTAGTGGAAGGCATTGAGCTTCAGAGACAGGACTAGTGTTTCTACACACTCGATGATGCGCTCAAACCTGTGACAGCAAACAGACAGAATGACTGCACAGTAGTCTCCAAAGGGAGAATTCCCCTTTGCCCTTCCTGCCCACACTTAACCACTCCTAAAAGCACATGACCACACTACATCCAAACAGATACACTATTCATGTTTTTCTTTATTTTTGTGTCTTCTTGTTTTTATACGTTTTTCCTTTTGCCTGTCCTAATCAGAACTGAAGACATGCCCATAAGAAGTCCCTCATAAACACCATGACATGGAGACAGAAGTGAGCATTTTACTGTCCTCCACTCCCCTGAATTAAAACGTACTTTGCTCTACATTTGTAATAAAAATTATTTTACTTTGAGGGACTGCATTTTACTGCATCGTCTCAACTCAACACCCACTCATTGTTGAATTGTGACAAAGAAATTGTGATGGCAATTAAGGTAGTCTCAGGAATGCTTTGTTTTCAGCCTCTGGGCTGAGTTTTGGGTGCAGTTGCCCAAGTCTCACTCATTCTCTGCCTACAGGCAAGTGATCCTGCACTTGCTGCTCAGTGGCAAACCACAGACCTTTATGATGCTGTAATTGTTCTGTTATGGGTAGTGCAGACAAACTGGAGCTAAGATGTTATGTTTTGGAGTCATGCCCACTTGAGAGAAGGAGAACACAGGAGTGTAAATTGACTGTGGCTTTCATAAATGTTCTCAAAGGGAGCATAGAAATCAGTCTGGCTGAGGCATGCTGCAGCAACTTTTCTATTTCAAGGTGCCAGGGCCTGGCAGGAAAGACTGAGGTTTTGTTCTTTGGAATCCATGTTATCACGGCACACAATTACTGGATAAAGTCGTGTGTTTAGTTTCATTTGAGTCTACTGGGTAATAAATTTGGATAGTTGAGTCACTCACTACGGACCTTTACAAGATTATTTTAAAGTACAACTTCTAGACTTTATAGTATGTGTGTATGTAACTTACTCAAAAGGGATGTCTATACACCCTGCCAGAAAAGAAATATGAGTCTGGACTGACTCAGCTGCTGGAGAATTCCAACTTATTCCATTAAGGGAGCTTTTTTTTCCAGTTCAGTGTCTTGGCTTTATGAAAAGCCCTCACACAGCCTTCAAACTTGCATTTAAAAAGATTTTATGATGAAAACAATGTCTTATAGACACAGTTATGATTAGTTTGGATATCAAAACAAAAGGTTTTCTGTTATGTGTCACATGGCAATAATTAGGTGATGCACTGCAACTCACAGACCAAAGCCTGAATGGAAAGAATTGTCACATGTGGTCTGATTTGTATTGCTCCCCTGATGGCAAAATGTTTCCCATCACATCATTATCCATTCAAACACAAAGACAGAACAAGCATTCATTCTAAATGTCTCCTGCTAACTTATAATTACGATGATGAACAGGCACTTAAAAAGAGAAGAAAGCTTTAAAAATAGGAAGGAAATGGATAGAACTTTGAGCTGACAAAGTGTGTGAGATTAAAGGAATGAGTTTAAGTGCAGAGTGAGGGGGGGATTGGAGAAAGAGTGCATGAAAAATGTCAAATAGGGACCAATGAAAGGAAGACTGCATGTGAATGATATAGAGAGGGGGAAGGAGAGAATGAAGATGAGAGGATGGCGTTCCATCACTCCCTTTGACGGAGTGGCTGATTGCTGTTGCCTTGCCAGTGCTGAGCTGCTGAGAAACTGGTCATTGATGGATAACTCGTTTGCAGGCTGGTGTTTATTTTGTCGTTAATTTGCATATTTGTATGTATTTGTGGGCAGTTGGCTTCTGCTAGTAAGGATCTGTCCCCATCTTGATATGATGAATTTGGCTGTCTGACAAAATGGACAGCTTAGTGACAGGGACATCCAGCAGACACTCTGCTACCATGACGGATGGGCTCATGCTAACACACTGGCCGATTACAGATGAAATCCTTCTGCACCTTGACCTGTGGAGGAGGGGCTAGACTGGGTCTGGGCCTAAAACATAGTCATATCTTCTACAGATCTAAGTTTTCGTAGCATTCCTCGAGTCATTAAAATCACACCAGGACTATATTAGACCCATTGTTATTCATTCTCCCTTCTTTTAGAATGAAACTCTCAACTTCATTATTTTGAAACAGGCCTTTAAAGTTAACTCTGCAATTTAACCTCAGATTTTGTTATTACTCTTTGGAAAATGACTTATGTCCAGATCTTGGTGACATTTTGCTGTCTATGGCAATGCACATAATGTCATTCCAACACACTGACATCCAAGTTTTAGATTTTAGGCAGAGTAGCTTTTTCTGGGGTTTTGGAAAGCTTTAGGTCAACAGTTCTCTAAATAAAGATATACTGGAGGCTGCTGATGTGGACAAATTAGTTGTTTTATTGGGTGTTTTTGTCAGTCAAAAGATAAATTCACTTTAAACCTGAAGCATAAAAATAACACATTTTTTATACAATGGAATTTCATATAGGTACTTCATCTTCTTTGAACCTGCTCCTAAAAAATCACAAGTATTTTCCACATCAAATTTGCAACCTGAGAAGCCAGAAGCTCTTACAAACCTGCACTCACTTGGAAAATGTTGGTGGTCAGATCATATGGCAATGAGTAATTTAGTGCTTCGATTTACCAAAGCTGATAGGTGTTATTAAACCTACATCTGTCCATCCAACCACAAAATTGCAGAGTGGTGCATGCTGAATACCTTATGTAAGCTTGCCAGTGACCCATAATATCTAATAGTTTTGAGAAAAGGCCCATACAGTACTGGGTTAACAGGACTCGGCACAATAAAAAACATGTAAAAATAGTCAGTTATGAATGGTTCTCTTCCAATTATGCATTCATATCCAGATATCTATGGTCTCATCCATCTCAAAGCTGAAGGTTAGCTGTCGTCACCCTCTTGCCACCAAGCTAGATTGAATGTCAGCCAAAATGTCACACGATGAGAGATGGCAGCTCATCATGTCAGTATTTACAAAGACACGCTCACAGGTGTGTTTCCAATTGTACAAAGCCTTGTTTTGAAATGTTCTGTGTTTTCTAAAACAGTCCCAGGTGAGCACAAGTGTGCTTCCACACACCCCCTCCCAATCAGTAAGATGAGGAGATGAACTGAAGAGGTAGTGTGTATGGCAAGATGGAGGATAAAGAGGAATGATATAAAGAAAGGGTGGTGCAGGGAGCAAAGAAGGGGTTAGAAAAGGGGCTCCCATGGGGAGAGAAGCTGTCAGTCCCTAGGAGACATCAAACGCACAGCAGCTCTGTGATCAACCTGCACCCTGGCTCTCTGCTGACAGCTCCCTGACTGTGCCGCTTAAACTTCTTCGTACACGCACATAGATACACACATATACTCTTTCTTGCGACCACAAGAGCTCTTACACTTACTGATTTATCCATTCATACCCCAACACATTCAAATTCCACTGACATACACATACTCATGCTGACTCTCATACATAGGATGCATATCTGTGACACATTACCACAGATATCCATCCTCATAATAACCTTGAACATTGTCAAAGTTCTCCCGTCGCAACCCTGTCAAGGATGTTGCACAGTCCCAAACTGTTGCTGTTGCTGGCCAAACAGCAGCAAGGTGGTGCTGGCAGCCACGCTGATGTTAATGATGATGATGACTTATCTAAGCCATTACTCCTTCTCTGCTAAGGGCTGAGGCACCAAAGGCAGATCTCTCCTGATGATGAATTCATTAGCACAGAAGATGAAATGAGTTGTCAGGGGCAGGGTTATGTATGGGAGGTGATTTGTGTTCTCTGCAGCACAGCGTTAGATCAGCCTCAAGATCGGCTGGGTCGGCTTGTTGTAAATTTCCCTGCTTTGCTGGCACAGGACTTCCCCAGCCCTCTCGCCCAGACTGAGCCGCTGTTCTGTCCCTCCCGTTGCTTAGCACCCTCTTTCCAAGGCCTGCAGGCTGCTAACAGGTGGCTAAACATTTGTGCTCTCTCAGAGTCCAGAGGACAGCTCTGATAATTATGCAGTGCAAGTCTAAAGTAGATTCTATCTATGCACAAAGCCTCCTTGGAGACATAAAGCATGCCAACCTTCAAAGAATTCAAAGTACACCATCATTTATTATTAATTTAAGGTAGATCTACAGCAGTGGCTACAAGTCCCTTCCATACATCCTCTAACTGTAGGTCTTGTGTCTCACATCTAATGGTGCAGTTGATCTTCTGGAGCACATGCTGCTGGGAATTTACTGGTGGAAAAGAGTTCTCTTAAAAAGTACAATCCCGCTTTGAATTCCCATGGTTTCACTAGGTGCACTAACATTATGTGTATGTGGTGTTCAGTCTGTGTCAAGTGTGTTCTTTCTTCCTTTTCATGTAACCACACATATATTTGTATGCACATGCTGAGCTTTTCCCTTTCTTCACTGTATTTTTTTGCATCTAAAGATGTGGTAAAAGAGTTCAGAATAACTGAGAAAGCAGAAACAGTGGAAGGCAGGAGCCGGACTCGCTGTGATAGAGATTTCAAAGCAGTGTGTGAGCTGTTGGGCAGTTTTATTTTTATTTATTTTTTATCCTGCAGAAGAGAGCAGCAGGCGTAGGTTGTTTCTCCCATGTGTGGTCTCTCTTGAGCAGAGCAATGTTATTTTCTACCATGCAGAGAGGGTGGTTGTGTGCCAGAGAGAATGAGGGAGAAATAAAGATAGAAGAAAGACAGAGAAGGCTTTGACTCAAACGCTGCTCAGATTGACACATTTCTGTGAACGCCAGTGGGTTTGCATCATTTCAACACAGGCAAACTGACTTTGAAATGTATCTTTGTTGTTTTGTGAGGTAAAACTCTTCAAATTCCATACCTCCACATGCACCTTGCATGTGCATGGGTATCCGTGGTTTGGTGCGCAAACTGAGAGTGGGATTTTACAAAGTCTTTTCCACAAAGTGCATGCCAGCTAAGCTGCACTCTTAGGTCTATTCATTTTTAAATTTCTCTCACAAAGACTATTAGAAACTCTGGAAGTGCTCCTTCTGACTCTGAGCTGAGGAAACATAGTGTTTTGAAGCGTTTTCTCCCTGTGGAGCCTTGACTGGACCTCTCTTTAAAAGCCTTAGTGATGAACAGGAACGCTCCGCTGCCTGGCCCATTTTTTTTATATCTGCAAGTCATGTGTGAGCAACTCACCCAGATCCCCTCTGACCCATATTTTGGCAGAGAAAGTAGTCGTTGACCTTCTCTTTGTTTTGCCCTCCTTACGAGAGCCAGTCTGTTGCCGTGTTTGTTCACTGCCTCCCAGCACTACTCTGTCAGACCAGTCTCCTCCATAAACACATTTACATACACACACATACTGAGTATGCCCACGCTTCACAGGCGTTGTGCCATGCTTTCCCAAGGCTTTCCACTGGCTCCTCACCTGTCACCCCAGGTCTTTATCTCTCATACTCAACATGTGTGTCAGGACAGGGCCTGCAAGACCGTGGCATCTTCAGTTTGTTTGTTTGCTACATTGACGGGTGGCGAGTAGGGTCGTGGGTGGAAGAAATTAGCACAAGTCAAATCAGATTAATTAATCCCCAACTCAAACTATTAGCCGAGGAGTCGTGTTGAATTAAAAATCAAATTAGCCCTGGCGCCTGCCGGTAAAGCTGTGGTGTGTGCCTGCCAAGCTACAATGACACACACCCACAGGAGGCAGCTGCTCATGGGCTTTGCTCATGGATGTAAGTATGGATGGAGTAAACTGTTGCTCAGGGAATAGGGGATTGGGGG